>CM076977.1:30542329-30612329 GCA_039105355.1 Benthosema pterotum
CAGTCAGAACCAAAAAGACGTGAAAAGTGTGATGCATGGACAACTGGACATTCTATTGAACCTGTGGCAGTTATTCTGGTCCGCTTTGCTATAACTCGCTCTTTTGGTTGCAGATTAGAATAGTTGAACTTAAATAACTGTTTCATCCATTTTCAACCAGTCTTAACATATTTGGTCCTCAGAATTTGCTTTTAGTCGGTCTGTGTCTCATAAGAGGGCTGTGCCCTGGTCACTTAAGCAGCCTATGGCCTAGCACTAGCAGTGATATAATTTCTTGGATTCCATTATGGCATGCTAACTCTCCAGGAATAGAAAGCTTGCAGTTTCTTTCTATTACCTTGGATTCCCCAGAGATGAGCACTGCTAGGTAGGTTTCTGAACTGTCCACAGACCTCCTTTGAGACACAGACAGATTAGACAAGAATAGAACAAACCATATTATGATGAAAATTAGTGAGGACCAATTATATGAACAGGTTGAAGATGGATTAATTCATCCTTTAAAAGGATCCCTGCATAATGAGACAAATATAGATAATACATTATACTTTCCCTCTATAACTAGAATTGAACATTTAAAACACATAGAACACGCTCTTTAGTTTAAAAATATTTAATGTTTTTATCCAAAGGGGACCGCCATTTTATTGTGCCTGTCACATGACCTGTCATATGGATGACGTCACAGAAGAGCTGTAGTATAGAACATACTATGGAACGTTACATGATTATCCAGATTAAAACGCAAGACATCGGTGTTGTTCTGCTTGTAATTACAATGGCGACCCCCGCTGGTGAAATAAAGAACTGTAAAACACTAAAAACAGGCAGGATGGAAGATAGATATGTAATTGTTTTATGCATCCCATTTACTTCTACTGCAGAGCAGTGTTCTGTGACGTCATCCATATGACAGATCATGACAGGCACAATAAAATGGCGGTCCCCTTTGGATAAAAACATTAACTATTTTTAAACTAAAGAGAGCTTATTCTATGTGTTTTAAATGTTCAATTCTAGTTATAGAGGGCAAGTATAATGTATTATCAATATTTGTCTCATTATGCAGGGATCCTTTTAACAGGTAATTTATAATTCAACAAATTATCAGATAACTCCTTCTGCCTCCTGTATCTTTGATCAACAGGACATTTTGAAACAGTCCCGCTGACTATCACATTGTGGTAAACTAGTGTTTTCTTTGTTTGTTGAGGGACGTGATAACCACTCCTATGTCCTGTTTGTCTGTTTGTTTATACCTAGGCCCTGACCAACCCATAGTGATGATTTGATTGGCTGGGGAAAAGGTGGATTGGCTGAATAAAAAGTGAGGACAGAAGTTTGAGGATGCCACAAGCATAGCTGTGAGTGCATGAGGATAAAGGAGCCAAGGCTAAAAAGTGAGGACATCAATTGTGATTGGAATGTGTGCCCCTCACTTCACACAGGTGTGATTTTTGCCTATGTAAATGTAAGCCTATCCATGACTGGGCCTCCAGACTACAGGATTGCACATTCCAACTTTCGGCCGGAAGTGTGACGTCACGTCCTCCTTTTTTGAATGGCTTTCAATGAGAACTTGCGGCTAGTTCCTGTCTGAATTTCGGCCGCGGGCGGGTCTTTCCTGCTGCCTGGCCGCGGTCCGAAATTCAGACAGGAAGTAGCAGGAAGTGCCCATTGAAACCCATTCAAAAAAGGAGGACGTAACGTCACACCCCGGTCCGAGACTTGGAATGTGCAATTCGTAGTGTAGAGGCAGCCGGAGTTTGCCTGCCAAGGCAGTGGTGGGGCCCAGAGCCAAAGCACACACACTCATGCCTTCCTTCCCTCCTGCCATGTTTGCGTATAATAAGCAACTGTTGACTTGTTTTTGTACTGTATGTAGGAAGTCACTTACAAATAAATTATTGGTAGTTGCTGGTTGATATTGTGCTTGTTTCTATAGTGTAGTAATAATAAACAACTAACAGTTAGTTGTTTATTTGAACTGGCTTCCTAATGTGTAAAGCAGTGTTTTCCCTGCATTCCACAGATTAATACTGTATGTAATTGTCCAGACAACCAACAGAAAATATTGTGTGCCCTTTTATTAAAATGCTAAAAAAAAAAAAGATAGATAGATAGACAGATATACAACCCCACAATATGTCTCTGTGAGCTTATAGATCAGCTATTTTTATTTGTGCAGGTCTTCAGAGGCCTGGACACTTGCTTGTTGCAAACCTGGCAACACAGCAAGACAAAGAGGAAGTTGTGCACACACAGACGCAAGGACTTATGGGATATAAGAAAGTTGTGGATACTGGGTAGTTTAGTTTTACATGGGCCTGTCATGAAACAAAACAAAATTTCCGCCATACTAGACAACTAAAATAGCGAAACAACATGTACAGTAAATGGAACCTGCTCCTACTCAAGTAATTGATGCTTATTAGGTCCAGCAGCTATTCAGTCTGTTCTTTGTGGAGGACTTGAAGTTAACAATGGAGCTAATCGACTTAAGGCTTGCTGTCATCTGTCATGAGCATCTGTCACCACTCACAAGCAGCCAAACCTTAGGGTTGTTGTTCCTTAGAGAGATTTACACTGTTAAACAAGTTCCTTAAATGATCTCATTGGGACAGTCAGTGACACATGATGTTTCTCTTGGCATATACAGTACTTCTTTCCACCTTACTGTAAGTCACCGGCTGGTGTGATTTCACATTTCTGATGTCTTCAGACGTTAGCTGATGAGGTGGAACCACTCTTTTGCTTTACCTGCAGCAACAATGTCATCTTTAAGTAAGTGAGTAATTGATTTTGTTTAAGGTTAAGGCTCTATTGCTATAGAGTTTAATAACATGGGGTTACCCATCTCCCCTGATCTGTACATGGCTTAATAACTGTTAATTCCAGCCAACCAATACAGACAATTCACCAATATAGCCTGTATCTGTTTTTTCCCTGAAATTCCATTTCTTCTATTGCTGCATAGAATAATATAGGGAATATTTTAATAATTATATGAGAATATAAGTACGGTTTACACTTATTAATAATAATTAAAAAGTGTTAAGTGAGGGGCTTCTCAGTTCTCACCATACATCATCATACATCATCTCAGAAACTGCTGAATTTATGTTTTTGGCTACCCGACTCGCTTGTCTAAATAATGTAAATGTCTCTTCATTGTCAATGGCAATTAATGTATGAGATGTGTGGGGACAAAAGCTGTATAGGAGGGGCTAACTCCCCACAAAAATAGAATACAGCTGTGAACCGCATTGGTCAAAATGCAGTTGATTCCTTTAACTCTGGGTTAGCTTCACTGTGTCACCGTTTCTTGCTTATCAGAAGCTTGGTTAACTGCTTCACTACACATCAAGCTCTCACATAAGATATGTATGCTTCCACAACCATCTCTGTTTGCAGTTGTCTCTCATTACCTTCTCATAATGTAACATCTTAAAATAGCATTTTTTAGATACTTCCAGCCAGGAAAAATTGAAATGGCAAAAAGTAGGCTACGAACCAGACAATGAGAACATCCGTGATTGAACTGGGTCACTGCTTGCTTTTATACCCAAACTAATGATGGAGAATTTTGTCGACAAAGTCTCTTCTCCGCTGCTTTCACATTGGAACCAGATCTTTTTTGTTGTTAATCGTGAAGTCATCACTTCCTCTATAAGTTGGTAACCTCAGAGCACTTGGCTCCACCACTGACCCGAGTGCTCACTGGTCAGAATCAGTGTAGCAGGTCCCTAGCCTGAGCTAACCTGAAAGCATTTTGGCCTAGAGTGTCGGGGAACAACTCAGGTACCAGTAGGTACCAGTCGGAGGGTTGACCTGATTGGATCTGTCAGTTAAGCTGGCACATTCAGAGCACTGTGGCCAATGTCCAGGGCCAGGCTTTCACTTCTTGTGCAGCATGTATGAAAATAAAAGCCTGGGTATCTTAATGGGTTCCTAGTACAATACAAGTCTCTTATGGGGTCCCAGGCTCCAAAGTATTTTCAGATGAGGTCTGTGGCCAATACATACTGTATGTATTAATTTGAAGGTCAATGGCATGAAAATGTTTTACTGTAGTTGCACAGAGCAATATTCCGTTAGCACAAATGTGCTCATGCTTTTCAGAATCAACAAAGACATTTATTTTTTCTTAAAGGCCTCTGCTGTGTTGTCCTTACCATACTGCCCCATTTATGAAGCTTTGTCTGAGGTTTTCATAACAGACATTGTTAGTCACGTGATAACTCATATTTGCTCAGTTGTAGAAAAACAACATAGTTTGGAATATAGAATCGGGACCTTTTCTAAATGGCCTTTGGCAAAAGTAGGTCATAATTCAGAGAAGAGATTTGCTTGCTTGTCAAAGAAATTTATCATTATTTTCAACATGATCTCTATATGATGTCAGGAGAAAAAAAATCAAATCTTCATATTTTATCGTTTCCTGTATTTTGCTGGCCCTCAGCTTGTTCCATAGCTATTAAATTACACTCTCAAACCCTCCTGTGGGGATTATAATATGAAATGATGTGTATAGTGACAATAATTATTTTGTTAATAGCCCCCACCAGGTTGGAAACAGCCAACATGTACTTATTGTCCACTGAGTAACTGTTAACCTTTGTGTACTGGCACTGTTTTTTCTTCCTTGCCAGTTTGTGTCACCTGTGTTTGTTCTTGCCCCCTGTTCTCTTGCTGAAGTAGGTCTCCCAGTATTCCGAGTGCTTTATTCCCTAGTGTTTTCTTTGTTTATTTTATGCATAAATACCTTGTTTTAATACTGTTCATATTCACTGAAGCTTCATTAACATTTCCTGACGCTTGTAAGATATATTCTCTGGAATAAACTCAAATATAAAATCTGTTAATTGACATTTAGATTTAAGCTTTGCAACAGGTCAAGAAACAGTGCAACTGATGTTGGCAATTGATACATAATATTCTGTGTGTGTGTGTGTGTGTGTGTGTGTGTGTGTGTGTGTGTGTGTGTGTGTGTGTGTGTGTGTGTGTGTGTGTGTGTGTGTGTGTGTGTGTGTGTGTGTGTGTGTGTGTGCGTGCGCGTGTGTGTGCGCACGCGTGCTGTTTTGCATTGTATTAATAACTATTTTCTTTTCAACTTTACTCTGCAGCACATAGGGGCCTCAGATGTCATGGCGAAGCAACAGCCGAGTGAGATCATGTTCTACCCTCTGACTGTCTGAACACAGGAGAGATGTGACAAGCCCTGAAGCGAGTGACAGACCTTTTAACCCGATGCGATGGATGGTTGATTGTTCGACTGTTCCTGTGAGCTGTTTGTAAAATGAGCGAGCAAGGAGAGCCTATTGTCCCAGGGGAGATGAGAAACAACAACCAGCGGGACCGTGTGACATCTGATGGGGATGCCAACGCCAATGAAATCCAGGCAGGCGAACAAGGCAGCGGGGGGACAGGAGACATTGGCACTAGTACTCTGTATGGGTTACGGAGTCAAACAGCGGAGCAAGACAAGGTCATCATCTGGGGCACAGATTCCCAGTGCGACGACCCAGAGCTGGCTGAGTTTGAAATGTTGGAATGTCAGGAGCTGGAGGCATACCTAGTGGGGGAGGGAGAGGATTATGTCGGGCTTGGTGAACGGAAGGAGGCTCATGGTCAGCCGGCATCACACAGTGGGGATGCAGGAGAACCGGCAACAGACAAAACTAACAAAGAAGAGAGGAGGGCAATTCAGCGTGGTGCCAGTGACCAGGAGACCATTATCGGCTCTCATGCCTCTGAGAGCAGAGGGGGTGCTGGATGTGTGACCAAGACAGAGTGCAGCTCTGAAAATGATGTCTTTGTGACATGTTTGTCCACCTTCTCCAGTCTAGGAGGAAGCTTGGCCAGTGCCTTGGACACTGCAGGCCAGTCACATACAGCAGATTCTTCACACATTGTATCCAGTCCTTACCGGACGATCTCAGAAGACCTGACTCTGGCCTCTCAGTCCTGCACTGTCTCAGAAAGAAGCGAAGTCCCTCAAAGGGCTGAGCGGCATTCACTTCCCTCTGCAATAAGCACAATAAACGAGAAAGATGTGGATATGAATCGTAATTCCACGTCCTCCTCTGAGGAGGCCATTTTAGAAGCACAAGTGACCAAAGCAATTCCTCAGAATATGGTGCACATTGAGGACGTTTTTGGTGAGCACAACGGAAATCTTAACCAGGCATATAAACTGGAAAATGCTACTGTGATAGAGAGAAACGGATGTCATGGTCGAGGTGGCAGCTATGTGAGAACTACTCAAGACTGTGGTGCTGAACGCAAAGACTCTGCAACAATGTCCCAGGAAGAAAGCTGCAAAAAAATTGATAAAAGCACCCAAGCAAATGAGACCATGAACAAAAACCATAATCTACCTAGAACAGACACAAAGGCAACACAATCATCAGTTGAATCCAAAGCCATAAAGAAACAAGGTTCATTTGATAGAAGTTACAACAAACAAAACTCATTTGACAAGACCTTGAAGAAACAGACCTCCTTTGAGAGTTCTTTAAAGAAACAATGCTCTTTCGAAAACTCGGTCAGCAGACAGGGCTCTTGTGAGAAGTCACTGCAGCGTTCTAGAAATTCAAGCCTGGAGCGGAGGAAGCCATGGGGAAGTCCTAGTCGACCAGCTACACCTTCTTCTCCCAAAACCACATGTTCCCCTAGCAAGAGGCCCCCTGTTTCTCCGGCCAAGGTCCAGGGCACCAGAGCACCCAGCTTGGAGCGTAGTGACCCTTCCCAGAGAGGAATCGGTGGAGCCAAGCAGCTCAGTAAGGTGAGCAGCAGCATTCCGAAGCCTGTTGCTGCACAACAGAAAGAAACCGAGTCTCGTAGGTCTTCTCCCCCACAGAAGCCGAAAAATGTTCGCCCAAAAATCATCACCTATGTCCGGAAGAGTCCTCAGACAAAGGCCCAGGTCACAGAAGCCCCACATGAGACCTCTGTTCTACCGCCTAAACTGTCCTCTTACCCTAGTCCCCCAGCTCATAAAGAACCAAACACAGCACAGCCTGTACTCTGTTCCTCCAACCTGCTGTTTGACAAATATCGCCAAGAGATGCAGAAGACTGGCTTCTACCCGGCAGGCATATCTGGGTCTGGCACAAAGTCAGCACACAACACTGTCCCTCGTAAAAGCAGTGACAAATCTGAGAGCTTTCTTGGAGAACTATCGGAGAAATATCTACATGAGGTGAGATTTTGTCTATTATCATAATTTACTTACTGGTATGTATTACTTACCAAAGAAAGACAGTGATCTGAGCACTCAAAAGTTTAAACTTTTCAGTGCTCCGATCAAAGTCTTGCTTTAGTGTTCTAATCCCATTGATTTTTGAAGCACCAGCCTACTTTATTTTTAAATTTGCATCTCCAGTGAGAACCTGGTCGATTTTCGTTTCGTTACTATGGCATTTTGTGTCAGTGTCCCTCATCAGAGAGCCAAATGCTTTTCACACTGTCATTAGTTTATAGCTTCATTCCTGAATGGTAATGAATGTTGAATGTTGCAATGATCCTTTGTGATATTACTGTCAACAGCACCCTCCTCAAGACCCACAGCACCCTCCTCGCACACCCCGCGCCCTCAGGCCTCAGCTGGGGCTGGGGGCTGTCAACAGGCAGACTTCAACCAAGTCTAGGGTATCTCAGACGGGTCAAAAGGCAACGATGAGCCTCAACCAGACTGGCCAGGCAGCTGGAGTTCCCACCAATGGCTACCAGGATCTGACAGGTGAGATGGTGCCAGATACCTGCTGTCTGAATGATCATTGTCAAAATGTTAAATTTCAATTTCACAGCCCAAAGGCAACTCCACATTGTGGAGCTTCATTTGTTATTCAGTAACCATTAGAAGAGGAAAAATAAAGTTAATGTAATAATTAAATAATTAATGTGATTCTTTATCCTTGTTTTATAGCTATGTGGCATTATCTGTTTTGGGGGGAAAAGCATGTCATTTTCTACTGCACAGTAAAATTAAATGATGGGTTAAATGATCTCTTTAATGTTTTTTTATGGCGTGTACTGGAGGCACAAGAATGATGAGAGCTAATTCCTCCATAATGTACTCTCATTACCAAGCCTGTGTCTTCTGAATGAATGGTCAATCTATTATCGGAAAGTGTTTGTGTAAGCACTTTCTTATTTGCTTGCTACATATGAAGCACCATAGTAGAGTAGATTGTAGTGTATGTCAGTAATTATCTCAGAGCTGTATCCAAACTGTGGTGGTGAATCTGTGAATGTAGAATATTAGAAGAATGTGAACTTTAACGATCAGTAGCATTATGTTAATTGGACATAATTAGGAATGTCAGACTCAGTTCATCTCACTTGCCGGGTCTTTTCGTGTCTCTTTAGCAGATCACAGGCGACCAGGGTCAGAGACCACCCCCAAGATGAAACCGGGTCAGTCTGGACTTCGACCCCCAGGCTTCTCTGCCCTGCCACCTGCCCGTCTGGCTGCCTTTGGTTTTGTCCGCAGTGCCAGTGTCTCCTCTGTGTCCAGTAACCAGTCCAACGACAGCACCCATAGTGACCCCTGTCGACCCTCTCAGTGTGAGTTACACATCCTTGACATAATGTTTATAATAGATTGACTTTATTCACATGTTTCCTTTCAAGCAAAAGAAAAGGAACAATACTTAGAAGATTGGATATTCAATGACCTGAATCACTCCATATTAGGGCTGTTGAATGATTCAATCAGTATAATCATAGTTTCAAAATGAATTTAATCGGGATTAATCACCATTCGAACTACATTATGTTATGTTTTTTAATGAGAAATTCTCAGTGGGTTGAGTCAGTGTATGTTAATTGCCTTTTTTTTATCAGATTAATCAACAAAATGAATTAATGGCATTAATTAATTTTCAACAGCCTTACTGTCTGTGTGTGTGTGTGTGTGTGTGTGTGTGTGTGTGTGTGTGTGTGTGTGTGTGTGTGTGTGTGTGTGTGTGTGTGTGTGTGTGTGTGTGTGTGTGCGCGCGTGCGTGCGTGTGAGTACATTGCATAATATGCTGTGTGTGTATCAGTATCCCCCGTCAGCCTCTTGCAGGCATAATTTGTAGGAATCACTAACAGTCAAATTGAAAAGCTCACGTGTCAATTTGTTCTCTCATCATGAATGATCTGTTATTGGACCTCATGCTGTTTTGCGTTCATAATCAGTGTAAACAGTGGTTACAGAGGACACTTAAACCTTCTGTTTAAGACAAGCCCCAATGTGCAGATTTGTTGTCTCATGGATGTTATTTGGAAGGCCCTTTGATCATACCTCTTTAAATGTTTAGCGGCTCACACCATGCCATATTAATGTCTCACAGCTTTGATTGGTTGAATTAAATGTTAAATACCCAGAATCATGAGCCATGTCTTACAATATAAACTAGGCTACAAATAAGGTATAGGAAAAAAAACATGACTGGAGTGGTTTGTTTTTCCAGCCCTCTAATTAGTCTTGCAAACTCCTGTTCCACTGCAGGTACACTAACAGGTGCTGATTCAAACCAGCTATTGTCTGCATAAAAGATGCTGACATGTTATAGAAAAATGTCCTCTCCCCGCTCTATAGCTATTATTAGCTATCGTCTGAATTCCACGTCACTGACGTCAGCCCTTGGCCTCAGACTCCGTCGTCGCAACTGTTTTTTTGCCAAACTCCTTACTAGTCTGTTCTCACCATTGGGAAGGGGTGACCTAAACCCAATCTTAATCCTAATAACATACTTTGCAATGCATTTTAGATAAGATAAATAAGCAGCACTGGGATTCGAGTGTTTGTGATAGTGTATACTGATTTGCAAGTTGTATGGATAAAACCTGTACTGGAGTAATGTTTTTGGCCTTTTATAGTGGCACCTGATCAAACATTAGTGGGATAGCGTGTTACTTACTTTACTTAGGCCCATCGCTCCCTGTGGAGCATAGGCCATCGACGACTCTCCTCCATCCAACACGGTTTTGGGCTGTCCTTTCCGCCTCCACCCAGCTGATTCCCTGCCTCTTTAGCTCAGCCTCAGTGTCCCTCCTCCAGGTGTTCTTCGGCCGCCCTCTCTTTCTCTTTCCCTGGGGGTTCCAGGTCAGGGCCTGGCGCGTTGTACTGGCTGCAGGTTTCCTCATGGTGTGACCAATCCATCCCCACTTTCTCCTCAGGATCTGTATCTCCATTGGCTCCTGACTCCCCTTCCTCCATAGATCTTCACTCCTGATTTTGTTTGGCCACCATATCTTAAAGATGCGCTTCAGACAGCTGTTAATGAATGTCTGGATCCTGTGCAGCGTCCTTTTTGTCATCCTCCACGTCTCTGAACCGTAGAGGAGTATGGACTTGACATTGGAGTTGAAGATCCGCACTTTGGTTGTTAAAGATATTTCTTTAGATGACCATATGTTCCTCAGGATGATGAAGGCTCCTCTTGCTTTGCCTATTCTAGCTGTGACGTCGCTCTCTGTTCCGCCCTGCTTGTCTAAAATGCTACCGAGGTAGGTGAAGGAATCAACTTCCTGGATTGGTTCGTCGCCTACTGAAATTGGGTTATTGTTCTGTGTGTTGATTGACATTATGTTGGTCTTCTTCTGGTTGATTCTCAGACCTACTCTCAGGGATGTATTTGCCAGGTTGGTTGTCTTATCCTGCATCTGCTGTTGATTGTGTGACAAGAGAGCCAGGTCATCGGCAAAGTCCAGGTCATCAAGTTGTGACCATAGGGTCCACTGTATGCCGTTTCGCTTTCCTGTCGTGGTGGTCTTCATGATCCAGTCAATCACTAACAGGAACATGAACGGTGATAGGAGGCATCCCTGACGGACACCAGTATTGACCTCAAAGCTGTCAGACATTTGGCCTGCATGTAACACCTTACATGACATTCCTTGATAGGTTTTCTGTATTAGGCTAATGATTTTATCTGGTATTTGGGGATAGCGTGTGCAAGATACCAATCCCACAAGCTTTGGAAGGCAATATTATCCAAAGCGGATGGATTATTAAATGTAACATCCATGTTGGTCACATGACCATAGAGATAGTGTACAGAGATTTGTATGACGTATGGATATGTGTACAAGTAATGTAAATGGTGGTGCTAAGAGAGCATTGTGGAACAATTGGTGCAGAGGTTTTCTGTTAACATCCATCGATTGTGCATACAGAGTTTGGCATCAGCCAGTCCAGTGGCGCCAGAGATTAGCTGTAGGATAGATGGACAGATAGACAACCGGACAAAGTGCAATACATAGACTACTCTAAAACATAGCATGCATCAAATTGGAACAATGTAAAAAACCAAAGTAATGGCACACAAGCACAGTGGTGGCTAACAAATAAGGAACAGAATAGAAGAATCAGAAAATACATAAAAATCACAACAGTAAAGGATTAAAACCAGCTTTGTAAAAGGGGGTCTTCTGGAGTGATTTAACCCTTCTTTTGTCTCAAACAGATTGAAAGCCTTGCTCCAGACAGCAGCTACTCTATGTCCACTAGTATGCCCTGACATCGAAGTTGTAAAAAATAAAATTAAAAGGAAATGAAAATAAAACAGCTGTTGTCTCATGCAGGTAATGTCCCTCAGCTTCTGTACAACTGGCAGGTTGTAGTAGTATCCCTTCAGCCAGCACAGCTTCATTAGTATGCTGTAGCCTGTTACATGTTTTCATATGACGGTTCTCATTAGCATTAATTCCAGCACATGCTGTGGCTGAGAATGAGGGCATAATGATTGCCAGTGCACATCCAGTTTCTCTCTAGCTGGTACACTGGGAACCGGCCAGGACATCAAGCCATGGTACATATAGAATGACACTATATATGGTACACAATTACATGGTTATGTCCTGTGTGTTTTCAGCTGCTTGGCCCAGTATAACCTGCTAAGATAGTAATGATGTAGTGTAGTTTGTGCATCTTCTTTCTTAGGAAAACAAGTTTTGCTCTGTCTGTATGTAATGTTCTGACACTTTTTTCTTTGCTTTGTTTTATTACACATTGATTCAACATAATATTTCCATGTCAGGAGGTGATGTATATGAACCTACCTGGTCAATATTTTCATCAATAGTAAAGGGGGTTCTTTGTTGTTATCTGTTGATACTGTAGCTTGGAAAAACTGTTCTATTTTCACATTATGCAACAACAAGCTCATTTGTAATATGTAATGAGGCGACAGCGTGTTAATTTTCATGGTTAATGATAGCTCATGTGTACTGGTAAAATGATATGCTCTACATATTGTCCAGTTTGAAACATATTTTGGCTAAACTCTAAGGATTAGGACCGAGTGTTGATTATATTTCTCTTGTCACTTCCACTGTCTCATTAGTCAATCTACCAAGCCAAGGGGTTGTTACAGATATATAATTTTTAACAAAAAAAAAAATCAAAGTAATTAACTGTCATTGAAGGTTACATTTAGATTACATCTAGACCTAGATTTTCATCATGGCTAAACCCCTTATCCCTTCACTTCTTTGCCTTATTAAACTATTTAAAAAAGGAAAATTTTAAAAGGACTAGTCTACACGTTCACAACATCTCAATAGATTGGCATGTTAAACTATTCCAAAAGGTTTTTCAAAATAATTAAAATGCCAAAGAATTTAGGGTTTAGCGTGTGACGAAAATGGAGCCCCTAGGATCCATTGTATCCAGTGTTGTGAGGAGACATTAACATTTGTATATGTGGCAGAGTTACTCTGACAGTAGTGGAGGCTGCATTGCGCTGAAGCAGACTGCACCATTCTGTGGTGCTCATGTGGGGTAGAAACATACATTTGCCAATGAGAGTCAAATACAAACCGTCTCCTTCAGCCAATCAGCTCTTGCCTCACCATCCATTTTTTCTAGTGGGTACTTTAAGAAAGAAGAAGAAAAGCATCTGCTGCTTCTCCCAGGTGAATAGTTTCCCTGGCAGTAAGACGGCCAACACTGCTTCAATTATAATTTGTGGGGTTTTCACGGGGCTGCCGGCATTTTAACTTCGGCTCTTACCCACTACACTGTATTATGCTATATTATCACGTATAACTTGAGCCAAAAAATGAATGAAAACCATTGTAGACCTTAATGATTAAGGCCTAGTTAGTTTACCACTAGATAATACCATTTGTAGTGTTGTGCGATTAATAGTAGTAGTGACACTATGATGTTCAGTGCATGCAACCCACTGTGTTGACGAACCTGAATAATTATTAGAATTCAGTTACATAAATATCCTCCCACTATACACTGTGTTTCTTCCAGATTTGAGAGTACGGGAATTCTCATTCATTAGTGTTATGGGAGCATGCTGGTATTGATTCAAGAGCTTAAAGCACTTTCAAAAAAACTTTTGGTCATTTTATGGTCTACTCAGCCTCATGTGAACACACCAGACAGTTTATAAGTTACTCCTTTCAGTATTTAGATATTTGATGTTCATTAGTCTGCCGGAACGTCCTTCCCATAGAAACCCATTATAACTTAAAACTCCATTTTAACCATGACAGATTATTCGAAAACAACCAATCTTTTTTTCTGGTGACTGATATTGTCCTCCTAATACGTGAGAGGGCCGTGGAATTCCATTTACAGTTTTTATTTATTTTTAAAATATTGTTTTATTCATTTGGGTAGGCCTACCCAAATATGGAGGCGGCTACATTTTCCAAAACAATATTTTAAAAATAAATGAAAACTGTAGATGCAATTCCACGGCCCTCTCACGTATTAGAGGACAATATCAGTCACCAGAAAAAAGATTGGTTGTTTTCGAATAATCTGTCATGGTTAAAATGGAGTTTTAAGTTATAATGGGTTTCTATGGGAAGGACGTTCCGGCAGACTAATGAACATCAAATATCTAAATACTGAAAGGAGTAACTTATAAACTGTCTGGTGTGTTTACATGAGGCTGAGTAGACCATAAAATGACCAAAAGTTTTTTTGAAAGTGTAGCACCCCTTTAAAGTAGAGCTGAATATTTCATGACAGTCATTCAGAGGTTTCGTTTGCAACTCCAGCATTTACAGTCATTTTAGAGGATGGTAGATATATCAGGTGTTGGAGTCTTTAGTTAAAAAGGTTCAGAAACTATATATACTATATATACACTATACAGGGGAAAAGGTTGTTTTCATTAAAAATGTTTAAGTGGATGGAGGGTTTTTGTTCTTGTGTTAATTTTATTTCATACAGGCACTAGCATGACCACACTCTTTAATGATCAGAAGCCTTTAATCTATTCTCTACACAATGCCAGAGGCATAGCACTTATTAAAATGTGGTTATGAATAATTAAATTGTATTACTCTTTCTATCTCGCCTTGCTCATTTATACTGTACAGTTTGCAAGAAAATACAATCCAATGAATAGTTATTATAATACATTCTCTGATGGGCTCTGTGTACAGTTGGTCAGAGATAAGGCACAGCATTAACACTGTCTGGATAAAGAGGATTGATTTCACCAAAGGTTTATACTTATAATGGTGCCCCTCTAAGTTACCATAGGTTCTAAAATGACATGCATTACATGACGTCTCAACATTTTTACTTATAAATTGGTGCTAAGTCTGGTCTAATGTCTGCTATGGGCCAATACAAACTGCAATAATATTGCTACCATCATTACACACATTTAAGAAACCACAGTTCAAAACATTAGTTACAAAATAAATCTTCTATTCCATTCCAACTTTGATAGACAGAATGGCAATTGGCATTGCCACAAAACCAAAAGATGTATAACGCAATATGTTTCATTGGCAGTAAATTGAAATTAATTTTCAGTTATTGTGCACTGCATCAACTTATAGGTTGTATATAGGTAAAATGTCATGTTAAATAAGCTCAGGGGCGTGCACACATAGAAATCAAAGGGGCCTTCAGGCCCTCCCTTTTACCTATCTATAAAACAACGGCCCTTTCCAAACTATGATTGCAGCCTTTACTATGTTGAAAAGAAATGTGAATACCACTCAAGGTTCAAGGTTCAATTCATTTTTTCCGCTTAGTCTCTTGAACAGATTTGTTTTGAAATCCATCTCGGTACACTGCATCTCCATTAGCAAAAGTCTGCTGGGTTGTGCCCCAAAATAGCTGATCTATAAGCTTGTAGATCTGCTGTTCTCACTATCATTTATCCAAAAGTGTGCTCTGATTTCAGCACTCTGCACATCCCTGCATAGTGGTAACACTGACGTGTTGTCTCCTCTACACTGTAGATCCCAGCAGTGCCAGTGAGGACGTTCCTCTCCACAAGGCCCCAGCAGCGCCCCCCAGTGATGCTTCCTGCACTCCCACGCGCAGCAGCACCCATCCTCCGAACGCCCCTGCCCCACAGAGACGCAATCTGGTGCCCCCTCCTCGCTGTTCTCCACTTGGTATGTCTCCTCAACACTCAACACACTCAATGTGCTGTGTTATGTAATCTCTCTCTCTCTCTCTCTCTCTCTCTCTCTCTCTCTCTCTCTCTCTCTCTCTCTCTCTCTCTCTCTCTCTCTCTCTCTCTCTCTCTCTCTCTCTCTCTCTCCTAACCTAAGTGTACTGAAAAACTTCAAATTATTGTGTAACACCATCAAATTTTTGACGTTTTTTGATACTGTACATACTGTACAGAACCCCTATAGAGGTTCCCGTCAACTAGGGTAAAACTACCACTAGGGGTTCCCATCTACTATGGGTTAATAACTAATCGTAATTAATAGAAAATTATGCAATTCTATCATTGGGGGATTTTCTGTGACTGAAACACTGTCTGTAACACTGCATGCACAGTGCGCACGTGTGGCTGAGGAACGCACATACAAAGATGCAAATGCCCGGCCCTGTATTGTCAGTGGTCAAATAAATATTTGATTAAGGAATATAATATGTATTATTGTATTATTTCTGTATTATCAGAAAGATGTCGATTTGTATGTCCGATACTGATACTCAAGATTCCCAGATGTTTTACGAAAACACCTAACCAGTAAATCGGTTGATAAAACATCAGTTCATTATTAATGGATTAATCAATAATTTACATAATTATATACATACATACATACATACATACATACATACATACATACATACATACATACATACATACATACATACATACATACATACATACATACATACATACATACATACATACATAGATACATACAATTATCAAGTCATTTTATTGATTAAATTGTTGTGGATGTGGATTAATTGTTTTACCCCTAGTTGTGTTGTGACTGGTGAGTTGTCTGCAACTCTATTTCCGTACACGTGCGTCTTTCTTTAGCGCACTTGGCTGTGTGTAAGAACAACATATTGTCCGTTCCGTCATTCAAGGTCATTATGACCGACGGTCACATGATTAGAGATGCAGTGTGTGTTGTGGGGGTGTGGGCAGGGGGAGGGGCTTAGCTGTGGCATGCACATGTTGGTAGTTGTTGAGACAGATGACCGGTCATACCTCATGGCCACTGACACAAACCAGACACGTTGCTGTGACGACAGACTCACACCTTCTCACCACAAGCATTCTCTTGTATCTGTCTACTCCGTAGAGAGGAAGCTTCCAAGCAGTGTAATGACAGCTCTCTAGCTCCCAGGCATATCATTCACAAAAATGGCTGGTTTCTGAATGTGTCATTTGTCTTTGTTCAGTGCTGTACTTGTTTAGCATAATGCAGTTAGGAGCCAAAGACGGCTAACGAATGCTGGGTATGTGAGAGGTGGCGGTGGGCAGTGTAACATGAACCTGCAAGGAATGTCACTGTGCTTCTCTGTGCAAATAGCTGGTGGCCACTGGCCTGGCCTCTAGTTGCTAACAAAAAGAAACTACTGAAGTCAAAGAGAAGGGACCACCTATGTCTATATTAGTAATAATAATGTATTCTTGTTAACATGTACAGTATGTTTGTGAACAACGCTGTTGTCAAGTTTATCAATACTTTTCCACTTGTAGTTTTTAAACCAGTGATATGATTTAAAGGGGCAATAATTTGAAATTCAACTTTGTTTGTCTCCTATGTGGTTTTAATCCCCACAAATAACCAAGTTTGAACAATCAGACTTTCATATCGTATAGGAGCATCAATGGAAATTGGTTTCCGCAACAGCTTGTATGATTTTGACCTCATAATGACTGTATGTCATCAATGCTCTTTTTTAGTCTTCAGTTCCAAATTTACATTTCCACCTTGTTTACAATGTCCACATAGTTGATTTTCCGACCTGGCATGGGATGGAAACAAGCCTGGTTTTATCTAGCATCAGTATTATAATGACTTGTGGTAATGTAGCGAAAGAAAGAAATGTCAAGGACTGCTTACAATGTATCAGAGTGGTGACAGAAACTCAAATGATTAGAAATATGCTCGAGGGACGTAGACAATATGATTAACTACTTCTGTTAATTAACTACTTAACAGATTTAGACTTTAGGTTAAGCCTTACATGAATTATCGAGTTTAAAGCTTTTCCTAAACATAACAAAACTATTAGTAGTGCAATTTTGCGAATGTAGCTGATATTACAACCAGCAACTGGACCAGGTTTAGTTCATTATTCATATTAGTTATATATTATTCATTAGTTCATATTAATGACTGATGTAATATAATGTCTTGGATAGTACATTTGAAAATTCTACACTTGGTATTGTTAACATAATAGTTATCATACAAATACATTGATAACATGATGTATGCTTCTGAGCAGGTCTACAACCAACACCCTATCATAATGGTATATGTCTTGTGTTCCTGCAGCAGTGGCAGTAACTTTATGATGAGTACAACCACTGCAACCACTGTGTTTTGGTTTCTTTCGTGATTTGAAGGTGCATTTGAGCCATCTGGTGGCCATAGAGAGGATTACTGTATAAAGCAGTAGGAATGTGTCAGCATGGTCATAAATCAAGGTTGCTTATAGGAGGAAAAGGAAAGGATAACCGGAACAGCAGCTCCAGCTAGTGGTCACTCTATTATATTGATTTCTAATACTAGTATTATCTTTCTACTGTATATGCATACTGACTTTAAAATATATACTAGGGTCCTGTTGCTGCCTTGTGCCTATATAATTTGTGAAATCTATTTTGTCCTGGACCAAAGGAGTTCATTGAGGACTGGTGCGATGTGGTCCCAGGCTCTGGTGAGCAAGCAGGCAGCAAAGTATTGTACAGTAGATTTTTGGGAACCTTGTTGGTGACAGGCTATTGCAGTGGTCAAGTCTGGATGATGAAGGGCAAGGCGTGAATATGTCAGTAGCAGTGTGTGATAGGCTGGGACAGGTGGCTGTTGGGCAGTGTTACGAAGATTAAAGAAGGCAGTCTTAGCAATCTGGTTGACTTGGGACAGGAGGCAGAGGAAGGGAATCCAGTATAGCACAAGGCTGCAAACAGTGGGTGGAGGCAGTGACGGTGTAGCCATCACTATTGAGGTAGATGTCATAAGTGGAGCGTGTTAGGAAGTCTGAAACTCTGGGTCAATGACGATTCTTCTTTTTTTTTTTAAATCCATGTTTTGATGTCAGCCAGGCAGGAAATGTGGTTTGGCTTTATATGGCAAACTGAGGCCATGTCTGGGTAGCCAAATGGTAGATACTGTTGATTTTGTTCTGAAAGGATGTGATTTCCATGAATCTATTTTCTCCTATCTCGGTATGTTCTTTTCATTGGTTTGTTTCCTGTAGTGTAAAGTTTCTTATACCTGTATATCATATATTATCGCCTTATATATGCACTGCAAGTCTGATGTTTTATTATTTTTACTCAGCTTCTAGAAAGGATGTGATGAAGGATACAGACATGGTACAGCCGCCAGCATCTTCCCCAAAACGCTTTGCAGTGGTTCCTCCCAAGCCTCAGTCCCCTGGTGAGTGTACAGGAACAGAACGTATCACATTTCAGCGTGTGCGCGTGTGTGCGTGTGCATGTGCGTGTGTGTGTGTGTGTGTGTGTGTGTGTGTGTGTGTGTGTGTGTGTGTGTGTGTGTGCGTGTGTGTGCGTGTGCGCGTGTGTGCGTGTGCATGTGCGTGTGCGTGTGTGTGTGTGTGTGTGGCTTTGTTATATGCCATTGTGTTTGGTTTGTGTCACAATGGTTATTTAAAAAACACTATATCACCGAGCAGCACCATCTTTGTTTCCCCCTATACCTAATAATGATTGTCACCAGCACGAAGTATTGCCTGTCCTCTGTCTCCTCTTTCTCTCACTATGTCAAGGTTTCTCATTGCTAATGAAATGATAGCCTAGTGTTGTCATAGAGACCATGCTAGCTGTCATGCTACTCTAGTCTAGGACATACTGTAGTTGGCTGCTGAAATGTTTCTATTTTGGTCAGATCAGATTTCCCATTCACAAGTCAACCTACACAATACTACAATATATATGGAATGATTATGTATCTGTCCATAATATGTGCTATTCACTACATAATACAATAAAAAGGTAATTGAAAATGTCACTGCAAAAGAACCGGTTACTAATCAGTATAAGAAGAACAAACACTAGCGTCTTCTTCATAAGATCCTAGTGATGAAAATGCTGAATTAATAAACCAGAGGAGCTGAGTTTTCTGTTACCAGTGTTGCAGACTTTATTTCTTCCCCACATCATACAGTACACATTCTCATGAACAACTGAAATTATGTGATTTGTTCAATTTTACATCATATTTGATGGACATTTGACCTAATTTCTCCTTTGATTGTCAAGGGTAAATAATATTCAGACATGGGGGACAAAAACTATACAGAGGAGGGGCATGTGCCCCCCAAAAAATAACCAATCTACAGTATATACATCCACCATCTCCTCTCTCTCTGCCCTCGCTGTGTGCACTATTATGCAAGTTTGTCATAATAACTGACTGTACTCCTACCCTCTCCTCCTGTAGTCCGTGGGTCATCTGCGATGGGCCGTGGTGCTGCTCGGACTGACAGAACACGGGGGACGGAACGCGTTCTGCTCCAGCAGCTGCAGGAGCGCTGTGAGGAGCAGACCAGGCAGCTCCACAACCTGCAGGCCCAGCTGAAGAAGGCCTCCGTTGGCCTGGAGGTTTTTGCCATCACCACACAGCACTTCTGTCAGAAGGTAGGCTACCCCAAAACCTCATTTATATACTACTTCATAACCCCCGTGTAGGAGTTCAACTGCAACAAACTAATCGATCAAACTAATCGACTGATTTAGTCCTCCTGAGTCTCCCGATCCTCTTGATCAGCTCATTGCACAGTGAAAGTTGTGTGTGTGGATAAGTACTGATATACTGACCATTTTACAGACACGATACTGACCGTGATAAAAAAGAAGTTGTAGACTTTAGTTCCTAAATCGGTTTTAAGTGAATGAATGAAAACTTTATTGCAGACACTCTGGTCCATAAACAGATATACATACAGACATACATGTACATACACAAACACAAGAAAGGACACGACATACAATAAAAACATATAAAAACACAAATAGCCTGAGTAACAGGCTATTTTCAATATAAAAAGTCAATTTCAATTATAAACGTATGAACATTGCCTCCAGTGTTTCCAGAAACATGAGGAAAATATTGTATCACTCTGTGTGAGATCCGATAAGGCCCTAATTAAAGCATTCTTAGATTCCTTCAGTCTACACATGAATTTAAACATAAAGTTCCTCAGTACAGCATGAAAGGTTGGTACATTGCTTGACACAAACATTTCACTTGCACTGGTCCATCTCGGGAGTTTGAGAAATATTCTGAACGCATCATTATAAGCCACCTGAAGTTTTTTCATTTTTGCACAGCTATAACTGCACCACAGGTGAGCTGTGCACAGTGGTGTGTGCAGTAAGTTTTTTAACAGAGCTATTTTAACATTATCTGTACACATAGAAAACTTTCGTGCCAGCATGTTTGCTTGGCCATAGAGCTTACAGCACTGTCGCTGCACATCATCATCGTCACAGAGATCATTGCTGATTATGTGTCCTAGGTATTTAAACTTTTTAGCTTGTGATCGCCCTTTGCTCTAATGATCATAACAACACTCTTTTTTGAGTTGAACTGTATATCAAATAGAAAGCCATATTTTGAGCAGACATTAAGTAGCTGCTTTAAACCAGCACTGTAAGGTGAAAGCACCACCAAATCATCAGCATAAATCATATTATTAAAAAGTTGATCCCCCACCATGCAACCAGTTTTACACTCTTTTAACTGCTTTGATAAGTCCTCAAGATACAGGTTAATCAAACTAATAAATTGGGCTTTTTTCTTTACAAATGTGGTCCTAGATTGTTATTGATGATGGTTGATGGAAAAATATACATTGATCATTGCAGCCCTAGCCTACAGTACAGTACACCACACCTGTAACAGCTGCTGTCAGTATTGCTGTGTTCATGAAGGCCAACCAGCTGTTGCTTTGATACAGGACTGGGGAGCTTCCCAGCGTGTCTTAATGTTTTGCAAACAGTGTAGTTAGTATCAGAGAGAAGTGTCAGTGAAATAGACAGTTGAGAGAAAACAAGGCTCATGCAGTGCAATAATATGAACAGTGCAATTTTTTGTAGTGTGTGTGCGTGTGTGCGTGCGTGCGTGGCACGCGTGCGTGCACTTCTGTAGTTGTGCCAGGAATCAGGAGAGATTTCTGACTGTGTCACTCACTCTGAGTCATTCATGCTTTTTACAAGCACCAAATGTGTGTCTGAAAGACAGGATGTTGTGTGCTGTTTCAAGATGAGACTTTGGAGGAATATTATTATTATTATGTCTGACATTTTGCATTTTTATAAAAGTCAAGATGCTATGGCTTAGGTTTGGTATCTGTAGTTTAGGTACAGCTTGGTTCCATGACACGTCCAAGCTGTCCTCTTATCTTTGTATTTACTGTAACTAGGCTCTCACCCTGCTTTCCCATGAGAGCGACTGCACCACCACTCTGAATGTTTCATGTACTTCTCCCACAAGCTCATGTATTAACACTCATGACGCCGTCACATCAGCAAAGGGCGCCATTTTGGACCCATCCAGGGATTTTTCATAGAACCGAAGAGAAAAAATAAACAAGATTTCTCCAGTAGCAGGGCTACTGGTATGGATGGTATTGGTGGTATTGGTGGTGCCAGCTAGGGCCGCTGGTTCTCTGCAATGCAACTGCTAATCCAGCCATGAGATTGCCGTTTGCAACATCGACGCCGGTGATTGCATAGGCTCCTTCTGCTAATTTAACTTGTTTGTATTCATTATTAACAGACCTTTAGGTAAGCCCCACCCTCTTGTCTACCATAGGACAATTTCCCGCCGTGACAATTCATTCCAAAGTAAATATCATGGACTTTACACGATAAATACTGGTTCATTTTTGTAACCAGACCTTGCCCTAGGCATTGGAAAAATGTGTGTGTGGCATTTATTTTTTAAAACAATGTTTTATAATATAGGAAGGAAAGCTATTGGTGGAGAGGTTTGTCTATCACATGTTATGCCTAGCTGTGATTGGACCATAGCAGTTTGGGGAGGGGCTTACCTAAAGGTCTATTGTCTCCTGTCACTAGTCAAACCTGGTATGATAACCTGGCAATACCTGTATAGAATGTGAGTTGATTTATAGACTGTCTCATTGGAACATATAGGCAGTCTTAACCACTATTGGCCTCACTTCCCTGTTGTCAACAATACAGTATCTTGAAATAATGGAGTAATAATTCAAAAATAAATGAATTAAAGTAATTTAAAAGTTTCCAGATCTACAAAAAAATGGCAAAGTAGCAAATCTACAATTGCACTATGCGTTCTGGTGTGACCCTATATCTGAGCTTGTAACTTTGTAGTGTACAATACTGTATAATGATATTGGTCATAGGAAGTATAAAAAAGTAAGAATAGTGGTTAAAGAAGTAATGGTGGTGAGAAGATAAATATTCCATTATTGTGCTATTTAGCTTAGTTTTCCATTACTAAGGTATTTGACTTTTATTACTTTATAATAGCTTTACATAAATTGTTTCATGTGTTAATTAGCCATTTACAATTCACTGTGGCTGTGTGTAATGTATGCGCATGATTGTATCCGTCCCTGTATGATAGACCTGCTAATTGGAAACTTATTGATTACTTCCATCCCCCGAGTTTTGGTGCTGAAAAAACCCTATGTGTGTGCATGCAAGCGTGCGTGTGTGCGCCTCTGTGTGCGTGTGTGAGAAATAATGTCATGGGTGGGGGTGGTCCAAGGCAGGGCAGGGTGTGTTTGTGTGGGGCTGGCAGTCTTTGTTTGAGCGGAGCAGCGACCATGCCGGACGCATCAGGAAAAGAGAGGTGAGGCTCCCATCCTTCTATCTCTCCTCCCCTCTCGCTGCCGTTCTTGGTTCCCTCCCCTCCTCCTCTTTTTCTACCTCTCATCTCTCTGTCACCGCCGCATCCAGCCTCAGGGATGCCGTCTGCCAGCTTAGTATGGGCCACTGCTGCTCTAGGCTTCATCTCCAACCACTGCACTGCCTGGACCAAACGGTAAAGGCAGCATCCTCTGCCGACAGCTGAGGATCCCTTTGTGTGTGTGTGTGTGTGTGTGTGTGTGTGTGTGTGTGTGTGTGTGTGTGTGTGTGTGTGTGTGTGTGTGTGTGTGTGTGTGTGTGTGTGTGTGTGTGCGTGTGCGTGTGCATGCATTGGAGGCAAAGCGGTTGTCTTGCTGAGCATCTATGTGAGGTTTTCTGGCAACTGGTTTCCTAGCAGCTGGAGTGTCAGACAGGGAGGCAGAGTTTAGCACTGCATTATTCTGCTGAGTCAAAGCCTCTCTCTCTCTCTCTCTCTCTCTCTCTCTCTCTCTCTCTCTCCACCCTCTCTCACTCTCTCTCTCTCTTTCTCACTCATTTTGCCGCGCTATGAAATACCTTGCTATAGCTACTATGCTATTTAGCTTCTAGGGCTGCGTGTATTGGTTGCTGGCAGACAAGCATACTGTTCTTACGTAGCATGCATGCTAGTGTGCAGTCCTTTCACTGCCTGAGTCCTGAGTGATTCCCAGCATCAGCTGTGATTCTGAGAGAGATACTGTACAACATTAGGTAGTAGAGCACAGTGTCAGAATACTGTTTTTACTGCTCTCGTCTGAACAAGGAATGAGCATGTTTACAAGTATATCACAGATATATATCGATTCATGGAAGTGTAATCCTGTATGTCTTAACTGCATTCTAATTTGGTTTTCAGGGCCAAAGACTTTGATACAAACATACATGTATGGGACCTTGATTTGTGACCTGCTTGTAAACTAGACAGTTTTACTGTTTTTTTTTCTTCTTCTTTTTTTACAGCTGATGTCCTTGAGAATGTAAAAGCCTTCTTGTAGAAGCCGTGTTTATTCTGTTCACTAGCTGTGCTCAAGGAACTAAAACGGATTAAGTTGCCACAGAGATGGCTGAACATGAGATGGAAAAATTGTAATGCATGTCACGGCATCCCCTGAGACAGTAGGCTGGGCTGGGCTTGGGTAGGATATGGGTGGGACAGGATTGGATGGGGGGTCTCTGGTCTGGGCAGGACCAGGGGGGTTTATATGCTGGGTGGCAGCCTGACGAATTACAAATGAAACCTTTAGTGACCCTCCTCCACCCTCAGTGAGGTCACTGCAATCTCTGCCTGATGACACTATGTTACGAGCAAGACCTTTGAGAGGGGTATAAAATTGCTGCATTCAGCGGGCGTAGTATATTACTCGACGTAAAATCCTGTTTCTTAATTTAATTCTGATAATGTGAAAATAGAACACATTGTAGAGATAACACAGAGAGATATAGACAAAAACATAGAGATAATTTATTGAATAATGATGCTTGCACTGTGCTGACTCTCACTCTTTTTCTCTCACAGGTCTTGTACCGGGTAGTTGTAAATCTGTCTTGGTCTTTGCTTGATGGCTCACAGGTGGTGAACGTGGGCGTGTTCATTGCATATTCTTCTTTAGAGTATTGATCAATAGCCAATTGGCTGCTGTCTGTCCAATGAGAAGCAGACACTTTGAGGAGGTCACACTATGAACAGTCCCCAGGGGCTACAGTATAGGAAGCCATGCTGTAGGAATGGTGTATTGTAGGAAGCCTCCCACTCACATTCTAAAGCCTTGTTCTGTCACCAGTTAAATCACATATATTTGTGCATGCCAGTATCAGTATCTATATTGTGTCAGTGTCATGGTTATTTTCCTGTATATATCATAACCATAATCAATATCATGTCTGTATTATGGTCAGAATCATGTGTGTATCATTTCTATATCAAGGTCAGTTCCAAAAAATGTATTCTTTGCTGGATCACTGCAGAAAAGAAACTCCTTTAAAACACCTCATGATACATCTTTAAAGAAAATGGGAAACATCATTTTCAAATATCTAAATAGTTAGAACTATCAATTACAAGAATAAAAGAGCAAAGTGTCAGTCTATCAAAGCGCTTACATCCTCTATTGAAAAGGTCAAAACACAAATTAAAGTACTTTAATTTGTGTGTGTCTTTAAAAATAGTATATTTTTTGATTAGTGTGATGTCAAAGCAACTGGAAACATTCGTGTTTGTAACTGTTTTGGAAAACTAAAAATGATTAATAAAAAATTAGTCACAAAAAAAATCAAGGGGTCTGTATAATGTCTGTATTATGGCATAAGACTGGCAGATATGGACAAAATGGAAAACATATCACAGTTATATTAATTAACACCTGTTAATTAATGTTATTTTTTATGTTAATATCAATAATATTGTGCTTCCTGTATGTCTGTGTGTGATTAGAGTGAGACTGCCATTGTGAAGGAGAGGGAGCTGTCCCTGGAGCTCGCCAGGATCAGGGATGAAGTGGGTAAGTGGGAAGCTCCTCTGCAGGGCTGAGTGCCCATCCATCCCTGCTGGTCATTTAAGTGGCATATAGTATGATGTCACAGTGTGGTGCGCCATTGACTGATGTCATGGTGCATGCAGTAAAATCCCCTCCCAACCAACCAACCAACCAACCAGTAGTGGGGGACAGAGTGTAATTGTGAACTCAGAGTGAATTCACTGTTAAGAGTGGACTCATCCACTGATACGAAAGTGCACTCTGCATTTTGTATTCAATCACTAATCTGTTTAAACAAATCAGTAGTCATTCAGTACATCGGTAACTTTGTATCTCATCAAGGAACACTGGTGGACCCCTGGGCCACTGCTTAGGACATACAAGGTTCCCACCCGACCGTGACAACAATAAGCCCCAAAATGCAGAAAGGAAAGTTGGTACAGGAAGATTTAAGTGCATCTCTAGTGAAACTTTAAATTTTGATCTCTATGGCGATTCATTCAAAATGTAATTTTGTTCGGTACAAGCATTCAGTGAATATAATGGAGAATTCAACTCGTGGTCGGGGTATCTCGCAGAGATATTATTCTATAATTTGTCCAAGTCCTGCATTGCTCCACTTCAACTTGTTCGGCTTTGCATGTTTGGTAAATCCAACGGCTGCTGTGCCTCTGTGATCCAGCTTTCAGTGTTGCACGCTGGGAGCATCTGCAGCGGGACAAGGAGGAGCTGGAACAGCGCTTTGAGAGCCAGCTGCAGGGTCTGCGGGAGCAGCAGCAGGTGGAGCTGGGGGCTCTGGAGGAGAGGCTGAGGGCCCAGCACACAGCCCAAACACAACACCTGCAGGAGCAGCAACACACTGAGCTGGAGCAGCTACGGATCACGCAGCAGGAGCAGGTGTGTGTTCGTGTGTGCGTGTGTGAGAGAGAGACAGAGAGAGAGAAGGTTTGTAGCAGACTGTCTGTGGAGGCACGTGATCTTAGTCTGCTCTCTAGTCCACTATCCTTTCATATCTTGGTCCCAACTCCCAAGACACTTTTGTTTCATATAAAGTAGGTCAAGACCATAATCTTACAGAGATCCCCCTGAGCTTGGCAGTGGTGACAAAGGGAAAAAACTCCTGTTTAATGGGAAAAGCTCAGCCTTGAACAGTTGGGTTTAGAGCTGGGGTGGGCATTTTTTCCCAAGGGGCCAAATGAGATACATAAAATATTATGGAGGGCCAAGACTAAAGGCTGAACTAAAGTCTGCGTAATATTAATTTAATTTCAAGATAAAAGTAACAGTAAGACCAACCATTTTGACACCATGTCCCTCTATTTATTCAGAATTTAAGCCACAGAGGACCACCATGTGACCCCACAGACCCCAAAACTAAAGATTTCTTTTGCTTTTTGTCCACAATAATACCAGGCTGGATTTAGAAAACAAAACATCATTAATCTTCTACATTCTCTGGTTGTGTATACTTAGGCTAATTCAGATATGAATATTTTAACTCTTGAGAGTGTAAATATGAAACCATTTTACGCTCTCAAAGAGTTACATCTGGTTAACCAACTTTCCATATTTAACTGGAACTCACTCAAGGACCACTGGTGGTCCCCGGACCACTGGGTGAAAACCATGGTACCATTTCCCGGGCCGGTCAGAGTCAGCCAAAGGGCCGCATTCCTGGGCTGCATAATGCCCAGGTATGGGGCTGAGATGGGAGAGAAGTGTCCTAACATAAGCCAGCAGGAGCCTCCGATGGTACCGGGAACCTCCTAACCTCCTGAGCTAGTGACCCCCTCCACATACATTGTTATTTGCAGTACAGGTTAGTTAGTACCCATTACAACTATGGTGTTATTAGGGTGATATTTTTTAAGCTTTAAGTTATGATGCTGCCTTACCATTTAAGGCCTAAGGATGAGGAGGAGACTTAAAATCATGTTCCTTATTAAGTGCACATGTCATTGTCCCAGATTGAGAACATGAGCGAGAGCCATGAAGCCTCCTTGATGGAGATGGAGAGCGCTCACAGTGACACTCTGGCCACCCTGCAAGAGGAACATGCCAGGACAGTGAGAAGTAAGTACTACACCCCATCATATCGACTGAAAGCATGGCAGAGAAAGATGTTACCCCATTTGCCACCCAATGTTATTTGAGGTCCCGACGGCCTAACAGTGTGTAATAAGTGTTTTTTCATATTTTAGTAGCCTATTTAAAAAGCCTGTGATGTCACAGATGTGCTGGAATCACTTACTGAGATGGATGAATCCACTCAAATCCTAGTCAAACACTGCATGATTTTTCAGGCACGTTTCAAAATGTGCAACTGTTATCTACTATTAACATGACCGTGTGACTTGCAGCTTCTTCCAGCAGTGAAATGTCTGCTTAATTAACCATTATCACCGTTTATGACCTTCAGACTTGAAGATGGCTCATGAGCAGCAGAGGAAGAGTCTGCAAGAGGAGTTTGAGAAGCTCAGACTGTCACTGCAGGTACACACACGCGCGCGCATGCACACACACACACACACACACACACTTTCATGAACATAATAGCACTTTTTATCTACATAACATAATAGCACTTTCAACCTGGCATCCCTAACATTAATGTGAACGTTTTCCAAACTATTTCTATTCGAACATGCATAGAGCAGAGGCAGGATACAAGGCCTACAACTATTTTCACTACTTTGTGTGACACTGTCATGGTACAGCGAAGTATAAAATGGAAACAGTGCATCAATTCACAATTTATTATTAAATTATGAACTATGGAGCTATACTGTAAGGTTCACAGACAGCGGCAATATGATCAATCTTTCAGTTATTGTGAGTGTGTACAGTATATAACTAACAGGTTTATGTTGTGTGTTGGGTGACCAGGATCAAGTGGACACCCTGACATTTCAGAACCGCAGCCTGCGGGACCGAGCCAAGCGATTCGAGGAGGCTCTGCGAAAGAGCAGCGATGAGCAGATAGTGGTAAGATTTTAGCCTTCCCTTATTTCACACACGAAAAATAACTCATTTGATATTGTACATTGTGTCAGTGTGTTTCCTTTAGCAGCTATTACACTAATAGTTACTTGAGCTGGTGTTGTACTTAATAGCAAAGAGATAAATCCTCAGCGCTATTTTTTCTATTGTATACCTATGAGGATTAGTTTAGCAATTTTACTGAGCAATGATTGTTAACAGGATGCCCTGGCTCCATACCAACACATCGAGGAGGACCTGAAGAGTCTGAAAGACGTTCTAGAGATGAAAAATCAGCAAATCCACCAACAGGAATTGAAGATCTCAGAACTTGAGAAAATGGTAGGCTCAAAATAGCATCCAACTTAACACACACATGCAGTATATGCTGTGCAAAATTGTGTACGTGAATTGGACACCCATGAGCCACATTATTTGTAATCTGAAATGTGCTTTATGCATTCACAGTTAATATGAAGAATTTAATGTTGTACATTTACCCATGTGTTTTTGAGCAGGGCGAAAAGAATGCATACCTGGAGGAGCGAGTTCAGGTTTTACAGCAAGAAAATGAAGACATGAAGGCGCGGATAGATAAGAACCTCGCCGTGTCTCGGTCAGTTCTGTTTAAGGGTTGCTAAATCTATTTCAGACTGCAGTGTGAAAACTTTGGACTTTGAAAAGTTTCAAGGAAAGAGTTCATCTTCAGTATGGTTTCAAGTTTTGATTTTTATTTTACAGTATGCAGAACGGGTACATTTCAAACGAAAGCACACGTCAATAAAAAAAACACTGTTACTGTGGACAAAAAACAACATTAGACATAACATTAACATACACTTGTATAAAACAAGAAATCTACTGTATATAACACAAGTAATAAAGGAAAAAACAAGTAAAGTATGGAGGAAAAAGACGCATGCAAATGCATGGGGGGGAACTTAATTTACAGGGGCCAGTTTTGAATAGCAGACGTCAGTAGGTGCTCTTTGAGAGCGGTGTTGAAGGAGTCCAGGGATTCTCATGTCTTAAGGTGGTTGGTAGGGCGTTCCACAGGGTAAAATGTGCTATTTTGTATTGTACTTTTAAATTGTGTCTTGCCCGCTCCCTCTGCAGGCAACTGTCCGAGGAGAACGCCAACTTGCAAGTGCACGTGGAGAAGGAGAGCAACGAGAAAAAGCGCCTCAGCCGCACCAACGAGGAGCTGCTGTGGCGTCTGCAGACGGGCGAGCTGAGCCCCCGCATGTCCCCCACCTCCTCGCCCCTGCACCGCGCCTCCCCTGGACCCGGCTCCCCCGCGCGGCCACACTCCTACCATCAATGAGGTGCACTGGAAACCACACACTTGTCTTTTATCCAATCAACTCTCACTTTGATCTGACGTCTGTCAATCATCAAGGCATTTAAAAACCTGCGAAAGCTCAAATTTGTTTTCTTGTTTGTTAGTTTTTTTTTAATGTGGTGTCCCTCGTCATGAAAATGTGGATTGTTGCACTATGTAGATGGCTAGATACCATACACATCACTTTACCGACAGTTCTTCTGGAAGTTCACCTCTTTCTGTGAATTTCAGTTGGCACTATGATACATGAAGGACCCCAGCTGTGATACACTTCATCAGACTCAGTGCAGGATCACACACTCATGTTGACTCATTTCCATATGTGTGCCTCTCTCTGCTGTAGTACATCCCCACATTGTCGCCCAGGGCTCAGAATGGTGGATGTGTGATTATAAAACATAAAATAAAAAAAACAATCTAAAGTGCAACAGTAAACCACAAGAAGCGCCTTTGCTATACATCTTCTCCCACCAGCAATCTCTCTCAAGGCACAGGCAATGTTTAACATCATGAACCAAACTACCTGCTGTAGCGTCCTGATTCATGTAAAGCTCTGATTCCTCTCTGTGGCACATATACCCTTTGTATGAACAGTGTTGGATCGATTACTACCTGGTCACCTAATGGAACCTCAGTCATTGGTTTCTTCTGAAACTGCAAAACCAATGATCTCAGCTGGCCCAAAATGGATGGTTACTAGATGGCAATTTCAAGTTGAATGAACTGCCAGAGAGTAATGTAATCACATTCTTAATTCTTAATGTTCATTTTAACTACTGTCCTTGTGTCTTAAGTTTTATTTTGCTTATCGTAAAGCATGCACTGTCTTCCAGTTAAAATTCTACTACTGATGTTTTAGCAGCAGCCTGCAGTGTGGTGACTACAGAGGACAAACATTAGGGCCAAAGCTTAATGCAACTTGTCATTAAAATGCAGGCTTGACCTCTCATTTGTAATAAAAACATAGTAAAGCTCCAATTTAATTGAATGATACATTTCATTACGTAACAGATAGTGTATTGTTGATCGACAAAGTAGTTTTGTTTTGCAGGATTATCTATTGTCTACAGTTTATTGGTTAACAACACTAGTGTAAATGTGACGTGTTTAATAGCAAAGGCTATGATTCAACACAGTACGTTGTACTGTCACACATTATGTACCGTCATAATCATCATCTGTATTTAATTTGCAATCCCAGCGGGGAAAAATGAAAGAAAAATAATCTTTAAGGGCATTAAACGGCAAAGTGTAATTTTTTACTGTCTGTACTTGAACTTTTGGCTACAAACCTAAAATTAGACAAGACACCACTCACAATACCACTCAATATGAGTGTGTGTTACAATAGTACAGTACAGTAATGTACGTAACAAAGTGTTGGTCTTTTACCTTATCATCTCTCAAACACAGGCTGAAAACATTTCATTATTGCAGTTTGCATAGCTCAATGTGTGTTTTGTTTGCATTATAAGTAATTGGGGTTATACATCCAACAACGTCAAATTACAGATGTGTCCATAAAATGCATTATGGTATCAAAACATTTTTGATCCATTGTACCCACAAGTGGCTTTGTTGGAAACTTTTTACTGACAGAAATTGTTGGATTTGATATTGTATGTAACATGGTAATAGGATAATAGTGGGGTTTTGCAAGCTGTTACCTCATCTCTCATATTGGAGAATAATCTCAGGTCTTGGAGAGAGTCATGACTCATCAAAGAAATGCAACTGCCATTCTTTTATTTAATGTATTTATTTATTAATATTTATGTTATTGTACTTTATCAGCCGATGCTCATACAGTACTATACAGTATGTTTACATTATCCTCTCAGCTCACTTGTAAGTAATGTGACATCACATCCTTGTGTGGGACATTATTTGGATGTACAGTATATTTTAATTTTAAAGTATCTCTAAGAGCCTTTTGCTGTTAGTAATTATCAGTAGAAAATGTTTTAATAACTGCTAGAGAATGATCAAAACACCCCCTTTCAAAACACTTTCAACTCGGAAAATTATCAAACTAGACATTGATTAGCTTGATGTAATAGACTCACAATGGCAAGTTTGTTTGCCAAGCTAAATGCGTTTAGCTTTGCCTCTGTTGGCTTGAAATGTATTTGAACTGGTTTTACTCTATCAGGTACAGTATTCCAACTGCACTGATTGCATCTGTGTCCTGTGGACATGAACTAATTTACTGAATGTTTGTTTGACACCAGATTAGGAGGTTTTGTTTACAGTAAATCATTGTCTTTGCAGGTTTGGTGTATCACAGATGTTGATACGTTTTTGATTGTTACAGGGCTTATGTTGTAAAGATTATTTCAGCATACCATTATGCTGTGCATAGACTACTATGGAAGCATGTCTTTTTAAGATTGTCTTGCATCGTTTTGTTTTTTTTATATATCTACGTACTGTATATAATTTCTGATTTGTTTCCCCATAACTGCAACTGTAGCTTAGCTGGTTAAAATATTGTCGTCAGTGATAATACACTAACATCTGTACTGTAAATGTTGCACTTTGAATTTAAGTATTAAACCTCAACAAGAAAATGTGTGTTTACAAAAGTAATATATTTCTCAATATCTCAATATAAATATATATGTATATAATGTATCTATTGCTATACAGAATACAACACAAAAAGCATTAACATCTTTCTGTGATTTTGAATGAGCAGTTATACAGTACATATAATCGGTTCCTTTCTTCAGTTGTATAAAATAAATCACTATTCTTGACTATGAGAAAGATTATCACCATTTACATACATTTCAATTAACTGTAGATATACATGTTTGTCTAGCTCTTGGGTAAAGGAAAAACCTTGTTACCCCTTGAGCTTAAGCAAATTTCAGCACACACCATCATGCAATAGATAAAGATATAAATTATGACTTGAACTCCAGTATCCATAATCTGGGAGGGTCAGTAGCCAGAAATAGCACAGATCTACATGTTGTAGACCGAAGAAACAACAACCCAACACTGCAGTTAACGTGGCTTAGTGCTTAACTTTGTCCATTATTTCCTTTGCATGAAATGCTGCAGCATGTCTATAGGCAGAGGGAAAATGATGGTGGAGTTCTTCTCTGATGCGATGGTGTTGAGGGTTTGGAGGTAGCGTAGCTGCAGAGCGGAGGGGGACTCAGCAATCACTAGGGAGGCTTCTTTAAGTGCTCTAGAGGCGTTCATCTCTCCCTCAGCGGCAATAACCTACAACACAGACACGCAAGCAGAGATGGGACGATGAATCCGGAAGTACACAACGCCATCCACAGATACTGTCATTCACTGAGTCCTTGTTTAGGATCTGCAGAGGAATTGCTCTTAGTGTTGACAATGATGCTTTGACTGAGAGGTCAGTGTAGTCTAGAGGTGTAATAAGGCCGTTTCTGTGTTAGTACCCTAACTGTGTGTCTTCACAGACACACACAGTACAGTTTGTACTTTGAATAGGAAATAATAAACTAGTGCAGACTTATGCGAGTCAAACAGAGGTTTGACTATGCAATGACTATGCGATGTGACTGACACAAGGTCAGTCACATCGCATTACTGATTTACTGTCATTTGGATGTGAGTAGGCCTAAGTGTTGTGTTACCAATGATTTTAAGTTTGAATTCAATTCAGATCAGAGGGTGATATTGGGCCTGTTTCTTTGAAAATATGCTTTTCTGCTAAAAGGAATGGATGCTTTAGTGTCATTGCTGCTCGCACCTATTTACTTTTTTACTATTTTAGGTGAAAATCTATTTCACCCAGATCTATTCTCTTGTTTTTCCTCCTCACCTTGGCCCTAGCCTCTCTGCTGGCCTCTGCCTCTGCTGCCATGGCCCGTTGTAGCTGATGTGGCAGCTTCACGTCCTTGATCTCCACACGCTCCACTTTAATCCCCCATGGATCAGTGGCATCATCCAGGGATTCCTGCAGTCATTGTTTGAATAGCATACGTGCGGTCATCATGAGTAGTCTGTTCTCCAGGAGGGGCCAAATCAATTTGCGACCGTGACATATGTTGCGACAGGTGGCCAACAGTCGCAACCAAAACGGTTGTGAGAAATTTATGTCGGCCGTGACAAATTTATGTTGGTCGTGACAACTTTGTTATTTTTCAGCTTCTGTGACATCATTTTGCGACCGCGGCATATGTTGCGACCTTTTTGCATAACGGCCAAATGGTCACAAATGATGGACAAAACTGCCACGACGGTTCACTGGACAAGACAAATTAATTCACAATTTTTTTCACAAACGTTTTACCACCCATTGTGACGTAACGGTACATTGCATCTCAAATTGATATTGCTGTCTCTCCAGTCTTGTTTTAATTGAAGATACACTTTGTATAACTGAACTCATGTCTTTTAGGTGAGTGGCTATCAAACTGTGATCTGGGGACACCCAGTGGTTCTATGGGGTCTGCAGCTACAATCTACATACAGGTATGTAGACAGTATATACTGTAGGTATACACAATTGTTTGGGGAGCTTATACTGTATGCCGTCAATGAATGATAAGACAGTAGACTGGCAGGAAATTATGAGAGAGATGGGGAGTAACCCGCAGCAAAGTTCGTTGGGTTCAGGATTCAAACATGCAAAACAATGTCATACTGACATTGTAGCCTAGAGTCACTGGATCAACACAGCGGTCCACCTGGTCCAGATTGTTGATAGTTAGGAACCATATGAAACATTACAGGTCAGAGTGTGTACAAAATAATGGAACCAAAGGATGCTTTTGGGGAGTTATGGGGCCATAATTGGTAGTTCGAGAACCCATGCTTTAGATTCAGTGTGTTTGCTCCCACCTGCATACTCCTTGAGATGCCCTCTCTATCAGACAACAGTTCTGCAAGGTTCTTGGTACCAAGAACGTTCCTTAGGGTGGTCTGTGCCAGCAGCCGTGTAGATGAGTTGGCATTGGTCACATTTGCCACAGCAGAGATGGGACAATGAATCCGGAAGTACACAACCCCATCCACGGATACTGTCACTGAGTCTTTGGTTAGGATCTGCAGAGGAATAGAGCTTAGTGTTGACAATGATGCTTTGACTGAGAGATCACTGTAGTCTGGTGGTGTGATAAGGCAGTTTCTGTGTTGCTCACAGTACCCTGTAATTCTTTGTGAAACAGAAATTTTGAGAAAAATCATTACCTCTTGAGGAGGGATGTCAAAAGATACTGTTCTCAGATCCACTTTCACAAAGCTGTCGGTGCAGGGCAAGACGAAGAACAGTCCTGCAGAAAATAATGGATCCCTTAACAGCCATGCAAGCTTAAATATTATTTTGAATTTGGGAACTAATACTACTACAAGGTTATACACAAAGATATATTATTTTCCTTCTGTACAAATGCTGCCAGAATCATATTCCAATGTTATGGGATTGAAACAAATCCAATTAACTGGTCCAATTGGGTCATTTAGCATTGTTTACAAAAATGAACTAAAAGTAAAATACGGTAGCCTTGGCCATGGCCCCAGTTACAGCTAGTATACTTCAGAACAATGTTCTTATTTACGTACCAATTCATTTCTAACACGCATTTGGACTCCTCTAAATGGAGAAGCACTCCGCATTGTATATTGTAAACAATAGATTTAGCAGTGCACCGTACCTGGACCTTTGGGCTTCTTGTCTATAATCCGTCCAAGCCTGAAGATGACAGCTCGTTCATACTCATTCACTATCTGGAGGTCAGGGAGAGACGTTATGAGCAGAGGAGATTGAATTACAATAGCATTCAGAGTAATGAGTGGCTTTAGATGTTGTGAACAATATGATTGTAGGCCTACAGGCTACTTCATACACTACCTTAAGACAAATGAATATTGACAATGGGAACGTTGCAATGATGAAGATTATCGATATGATGACTATAGTCCACCCAAAACACCCCAATGTCCCAGAGGTTTTATCTGTACAGGAAGTAAAGAAGAGCATGATGTCATCTTTGACTTTGCATAATATTCTCTGTGGCAACAACTGTACACAGCACGCACTGCCCCTGTCTCTATGAGGAGACATTCATTTATAAATCCCAGACAATACCAACAACATAATTTGTGAGCAATAATGGACCTGATTCCTGCATAATAATTCACCTGATAATTCTACTCGAAATCTTATTCAAATCCAAAATCTATTTATTCTACTGATATTATTCTACTGTTATTAAGCAATATATACCAGTACTTTGGGTTGTGTAACAACAGTCCAAGGCAAGCTGACAGAAATCATTATTTATTTCCGACAAATCAGAAAAGTAAGGAAAGGAAAGGACATACCTTCAATGCTCTCTGGAGAACTTATCTGAATCCTACCCTGCGTAACCATCTCTGCAGTGCTGGACGCTGAGGATAGCATTAGCGAGGATGTCTCAGGTGTGCTGAACCAAAGACAACGGCAACAGGCTTACCGGTAGTTACCTGCACCTGTTCTCTCTCCAACAAGGGTGTGGTCTAGCTGTTCTCCCGCTTCCCTCGTTGTCTGCTGACGTCTGTGAGAGACTGCATGGGAAGTGGGATGCTCACACTCGCTGAAATGTGACTCTTGTTTGGCGGGAAACAGCTTGCCATCAAAATAAATCTTAAATATGCTCTACATCGCTCTTTTATTAGAAAACTAATATTAAGTATACTTTTACTTCCGAGAACTCAGGCATGTGATAAGTGCAGTTTATGAATAAACAATGCTTGGTATCTTGACACCAGGCGGTAGACACATGATAGTCCCTTCAGACGCAGGATGATGGGATCAGGTGTCGTAATTTCTATCCCTGCTATTTTTCTTTGTTTAACCACTTGAACCCTATAGCATCCCTATGGGGATAGCGATAGCAGATCTATAGCAATCTTGTATTTGTAGACTGACTATTTGTTTCGGCAATCACTTTTAAGTACTGTACATATTGACATGACTCCACCAGTAGTGATATGAAAGCCAGTCAGTAATGTGTAAATTTGTTCATTATTGGGGTTTATAGTGCGAGTTGGTAAATGGGCAAACTTGGTAGCCTATTCATTACCTTTATATTGTATATTATGCACATACTACTATCTGTCCTCACATTACTGTACTATGACATACTATAATAGTTGTAATTGTGCTGTTGCTGTTATGTAATTATTTGTAAAGTTGCTTGACTAGTTGCTAAACTACTAGTACCATGTGATTGTCATGTGATTGTGAGCATACAGGACTGCGTGCTGCAGGTGGCAGGTGTCCATTGATCCAAGAAAACAATAGACACCAATCTAAAACATAGCTAGAGATCTATTGACACAGGTCAGGTTATGTAATATCCTACCTCTACTCTTCATTGCCAATAGATTGAATTTCATAGTATGTGCTAAATGCATTGTGCTGTGTTGTGTTTGAATAAGAAGATGATGTATGTCTGTTAAATAAATGACAGAAGTATTATTAATTAATCATTAATTACCTGTATTTGAGCTCAAACATCCCAAGAACTGGAAGCTTTCACTGTTCAGCAAGACTTTGCATTCACTTTCCATACAGTATTATTTGACTGACAAATGAGCCTACAGACTTTTGTCTTTACCTTCTTATATATGTGTTAACATTCATTGGACATTCACATCTATTGTTGAGCAGGCCTTAGCATTAGACTATTTTTTCCTTCAAAGACAAGAGTAACATTTTATTTCATATAGTGTCCAGCATGGCACAACCATGGCACTAGTGCAGTGCAGTAACTATGGGAGAAAAAACATAGAGTATGCACTTGGATATTTTTCCCACCAGGACACACCCAGCCCATTCATCCAAACTAAAAAAAACTCACCAACAATACAGCTGTATGGAAAGCTTGAATTATCCTCTTTATATCTGCAATGTGTTTGTTTAATAAAAACAACTTTAGACATGTTGTAAGCTACTATTTGACAAGAGATTGATTTTTGCTGGTGTTTTGAAGTGTTTCTATCACTCAACAGCACTACAGTACATACCACCTGTTTTGAATTTGCACATAATGCAAGAGGCAGGTATAGACAACATTTAAGCTTAAATTGAAAGTATAACATGTTTATATATTTTGCCTTTTTTCCGTTCTGTCAGCCGCTATATAATTGTGCTGCAATGTTTTCATACAGATAGACACATCCCTCTGCCTGGCGGTATTATGGTTTTGTTCCAATGTTTCTGTTTAGATTCCACTGTTTCAGTATGTTGACGTTCATCCCTCGGCGGGGATGCCTCTGTCTGTCTGTCTGTTAGGAGGGGGAAGCACACTCATACAGTGGTTGCTGGAGGGAAATGATACGGCATAATGAATATACTAGGGCTGCAAGAATGAATCGTAATCGAATCGATAATTTAATTAGTTGTCAATTAATTTAGTAATCGATTAATCGGATTGGCAACTAATCACGGAAGGTATCATGGGCATTAAATATGACACATAACAATGAGTATGTAGCTCTACATTGGATCACTTCTTGAACATTTATTTTTAAATGAGCTATTTAAGTCTCAAAGAGTACTGTTCTTTTAGACTGAGACATATGTAGCTAGCTATTCTTTAATCAAATGTACTAGTACTTGTTTACAAGTACTAGTACTAGTAATTAACACCATGTTAATTTCATCGTAGCAGCCAGACCAGTTGTTTTGGGAAGTCTAGAGTCTTGTTTTCAGGCCCTTTGAGGTGCTGGGGTACCAAGAGGTGCAGACATAATTGAAGAAACCTATTAGGGCTCCTGTTAGCATCTTTAAATTGTTTTGGTTGACCAGTGAGATCTGTATAGGAATCTAGTTCTTTGATTGACCTTTTTGATTAGAATTTTGATAGAATGTTTCATAATGTTGATGATTCCTTTCCTAAAATCGCCTTTAGATGTCAGCCTACTCCAACATTTGCCTCATGGAGTCAGCTGTAGCACTAGCCCCAGCATTTCCTACCCATTGCACACACAAATCCCTGCATACGTTTTCTTCGAAAATGTGAGTTTGTTTGTTGATCTGTTATTTTCACTAATTTGGGTCCTGGGATAGACATCAACTGTCTCTTTTGTCTCCTTGGCTAAAAAGCTTGGGAACCACTGGTCTAGATTTTAATGAGGCCAAATAGCATGCTGCACCGCATACTGTATGTATACGGTACATACTTATGACTTGTTTTTGACCTTATACATTTTGATGTTGACATTATTTATTTATTTATTTATTTATTTATTTTTTTTTTTTTACTTATTTACGTATTGACACTATTGGGATGTTGATATTCATCTTTGGACACCAACTCACACCTTAGAAACCATGGTTCAATTTCAGCACAAAGTGTTCATAATTTCCTCTACAGCGTTGTAATTATTGGACCGCATAAAGAATAAAGATGTTTATATTCGTTTGGTATTTATCTTTACGGACCCAAATTATAACCAAAGCACTATTGTCTATTTCAAGTATAGTGTTTTAGGTATTATAATACTTGACATCATTAAGTCATATAATATGCTTTATAATGTTTATGATAAAGGATTAAGATTATGTAGGCCTACTAGTACTTAAGTTATAAATGTTTATGAAAAAATATATATTGTTTCAGATTTTTTATAAGCATTATAAACATGGAATATACATTGCAAGTCATGAAATATTATAATACTTGATATTATACATCAGTATAAATACAGTTTATGATGTGTTATGATTAAGGTTAAGTATTATGATTATTTATGTATCCCATGTTATAAACATGGGATGCATAGCAAGTGTTACTGAGTGGTTATATACAAAATACAGGGCGTCACTCATGAATATGGACATCACCGGCAAACAATGCAAAATTATTGCATTATTGCAATGGTAATTCTAAGCAATTTGGAGCCCCAGGCAAGATTTTCCTGTGAAATTCTCCTGTGACGTCATACCTGTGACAGGCACAGTAAAATGGCACTCCCAAGGGATAAAAATATGAACTATTTTTAAACTAAAGAACATATTAGTCTATATGAGTTTTAAAAGTTTATAGTTATAGAGGACAAGTACAATGCATTTATCCATATGATTAGCCTATTATTAGCCTTATTAGATCCTTTTAAAGCATGTCTGGTGCCCCCCCCCCCCCCCCCCCCCCCTCCCCTCATGGCTCCCCAGGCAACTGCCTAGTCTGCCTAATGGCAAAACGCCCCTGCATTATTAACATGAACGATACACATTTCCTGCAGCCGCAGTGATGCAAATAACTGTCATTTCTTTACACGTGAAAAGTGTGTGATGATAGGCATCACATGCAAAATAATACAAATGGCGTGGTGTGTGAGTGTATGAGTTCAGTGTTGCTCAGGTGGGAAGGTGGAAGGTTACATCCACATTAGCCTCCTTAGCCAGCGACACAATCTCAGACAGCTTTACAACCATGTGAGCAGCTTCGTCCAGACCATCACAGGCCAGGATCTTCAGTTGGCTGGTGGAGAGCAGTGATTTGGCATTGTCCACGTTTGTCCCCTGTAACCGCACAACCAGGGGGACTTTCAATTCCAGCTCGGTGACAGCCTCGATGATACCCTGTGCGATGACGTCACATCTCATGATGCCACCAAAGATGTTGACCAATATGGCCTGCACCTTGGGGTCAGAGGTGATGAGCTTGAAAGCTTCCATCACCTGGTGGGCTGTGGCTCCACCACCTACATCTAGGAAGTTTGCCGGCGTGCCACCATGCCGTTTAATGATGTCCATGGTAGCCATGGCCAGACCGGCTCCGTTGACTAAACAGCCGATGGTGCCGTCCAGTGCAATGTAATTGAGGTCAGCGCTGGCAGCCTGCCGGTCACGGGGGTCTTCCTGAGTCCAGTCTTGCATCTCAAATATTTTCTTCTGCCGGTATTTTGCATTGGAGTCGATGTTTATCTTAGCGTCCAGGCAAATTACAGTGCCAGAGTCGTGCACTACCATGGGGTTGATTTCTAACATGGAAACATCATACTTCACAAAGACATTGTACAGTTTGATGATGTTCTCTGCTGCGTCGTTGATGAGTGCTGGAGGGAAGCCCATCTTCTGTGCAACCTTGACAGCCTGCTCCATCTTGATGCCCTCCACAATGTCAATAGGTTCCTTGATAATGGCATCTGGATTTTCCGCTGCCACGTCTTCGATGTTCACCCCGCCCTGCGAACTACCGATCAGCACGGGGCCCACCATGGAGGACGTCGGTTCCATGGTGATAGCAAAGTAGTACTCACTGAGTGGGTCCATGCGCTTGCAGATGAACACCTGGTTACAGATACGCCCCGCCTCTCCGGTCTGCTTGGTATACAGCTTTCGACCAATCATCTGAGATGAGATATCACGGGCCTCATCTGGCGAGGAGACAATCTTGACTCCTCCCCTCAGGCCACCCTCAAAAGTACCCTTCCCCCTGCCACCAGCCAGCACTTGTGCTTTCACCACCAGATCCTTAGAACCTAGCTGCTTGGCAACCTCATATACCTCCTCTGGGGAGCTGGCTACCATGCCAGTGGGCACTGAGATGCCAGCCTGTTTCATCAGTTCAATGCTCCTGTATTCATGTAGAGAGAGGGTTCTCTTTGGCTGAACGTGGCTGGACCACTGTTCATAGCTGTGACCATCAGACAACAGAGAGCGGCGTAGTTTAGATGCAACTGTGGTTCTAGAACCTAAATGTTTCAGGATTGATGTCAAGTGACCAAAATTGGGCAGCATTGCAACATACAGTAAATTGCAACCTACAACTAAAATAATTCCTATATTATTATATCAAACAGTGAGCCTGTATCCCAATTAATGAACATAAAAGGAGTTTGGTGACAGCAATAACCGAATATGGAGTGAGTCAATGACAATTAGGCTACTCAAATTGAGTTATAAAACAAATTCGTCATGATGTTGTATGGTGATAAGAGCGCCCTAACCCAACATGGGTGTGATTTTTAGATTTTATAACTTATCTTAGAATATTCCAGCCAACAGCAAATGAGATCTTTTTCAGGGTCACATCACATATATAAGTGATTATGTAATTTCCTGATTGTCTCCACACTGCATGTAGTCCATCCTCGCTAACCCCTCGTGAGCATGGGTGTAGACGAGCATGTACAGTAGGTCTCCTAATCAAATGAAGTTTCCTTATGTGCTCTAATCAGTACCAACCTGCCAGTCCTTAAAAATGAGGACCACCAGAGGGCACCATTTCGGCTAGTTGGAAAGTATAGGGGTAGTGGATCCATTTCACTAGGGTCCACAGCCAGGGGCTATGGCTATGTGAAGGTAATCTGCATGGAAAAGAATCGGAACGCCTGTCCTAACACTCTTAACGCTTGTGCTTCACATACTCTCTTAAGGCAATACGTTCACTCACAACTACAGATGTCCGACATTGTCTTTTTACTGATATCCGACAACCCGATATTGTCCATCTCTTAATTTCCGATACCGATATCAACCAATAACAATGTAGGCAGGCTTTTGTGGTGGATGAAAAAGAAATAATGGGAGCATTCAGTGATTTGGGTGATTTGGAAAAAAACCAACAGACCAACAGCACATGCACCAAGGCCTGCCACCATCAGAATTGGAGGAAGGTCCCCCATATGTTTTTTCCCGATTATGTGGCTCTACAAATGGCGTTTTACAATTTTTTCAAAAAACTAAAATAGTCATATGTTTATATTTTTCCTGATTTTTCCCTGATATTTTCCAATTTTCATTTTTAAAACATTTTTATCGGCTGATAATATCTGTATGGCCGATATATCTGTCCATCCCTACTCACAACCCCCTGAATGCTGTAGTGGTACAATTTTGTAGCAAGAAGAAGACTTAGCCAGAACAGTTAACAACTGGAATGTCCACCCACGTCATATGACATCTTATCAAGTTTTCTCTGGCCAAAAAATCTCTGTTGAATTAAATTGAATTGTGCATAATATTTATTCAGTATACACATTTAATATCATTAAATTATGTCAAACTAATTAGGGGCTAGGAGGACTTTAGTTGTTGTATCAAGCAGCATACAATTCTAAGTTAAATTGCTTAATTTTGATGATCAACAATTGTACTCATTTATAGAGATGTAATGATATACGATAAAATGACAATACACTGTAGGCTCGTTGATGCTGATAGGATTCAATTATATAAAATTGTCAATTATTTGCAATCAATATTTAGCAAAGAAATTAGATCTGTGTGAAACATGTGGATAGTGTTTTGTTTTTGTTTTTTTCAGAGAGAGAGAGAAACATATTAATTTGAATATACTGCAAATAAGTAAACAGTGATTCTATGGCAAATACATGGACATATTTGAACCTTGATATGAAGACAGATAATACACACATGTATCAATAGACAGTAAGAAAGTGTAGCGATATTGCTTGCAAAATAACTAGATCTGCACTTGGTAGAGTGCAAACATTGTGCACAAGTAGGCCTACTTGTGCGTGAGCAGAGTGGGCTAATACTCCTCACAATTAGGTCACCATTACATCACCCCCCAACAGGCCAATCAGAGTACTCCGAAGGGCCAACCACCAAACACCGACTGCCGAGGACCGTGCACGGATCGCCTAACTTGCGCCCACTCTGCTCACGCAAATAAATATTCACAACATAACCTCCTGCGGTAAAGTCTCTGTCCAAGGTCCCAATTACGTCATCACCCAATCTGGCCAATCGAAGTGCCCCTCGGAACGACCGACCGCCAACCAACCACCGCCGACCGTACACCACCGACCACGCGCCACAACCACCGTGCACCGATCGCTTAACTTGCGCCCGCTCCGCTTACGCAAGTAAATCTAGTTCTTGCATTTGCAAGAAAAAGTACTTCTTATATTATGAGATCTATAAATGAAAGAATATACCTGTATGTTGGTGTTTACATATTGGGACACCCAAGATAGGCCCATATACTGTAGCTACAGGGTGCTGCAACATTGCATGAAGAGTTATGCATGAACTCAACTACTGCTCTAACTCCAGGTGCACCTTTTGGGGGGAATTTTGTGACAACCAAATTTTATTATTGTATAATGTATACACTGTACAACTGTACATTTTATCAACAAATCTGTTTTTGTCTCTACTGTAAGGTGGTGACTATGTTTCGCCCACTGTCCGTCCGTCTGCGCACTTGTCCGTCCGCGCACACGTCCGTCTGCACACGCGTCCGTGCGGGTGACGTAACAGTCTTCACCCTAACCCAAGACGGTGGAGTCACCGCCGTACGGTAGTCACCACCAGTGACTGTTACGTCACCCTCACAGGGTGACGTAACAGTCACCCTGTGGGGGTGACTGTTGCCCTCACAGGGTGACGTGACCCGAGCCGGAGGAGTTTATACTAGTTTATACTTATGACCTTTGGTGCGTCTTGGGAGTGAAGGGAGTGAAGGGTTTGAAGGCGTGCTGCTGGACGGTCTGTGTGTGAGAGTCTGTGTCTGAAGGTTTGATGTGCTCCCTCAGAAGTCCTAACATGGCATGCAGTAGGCCTCCTCTTTCTGTTGGAAGGCCACGGAACAAAGTGCAACAGGCAAGTCTCTGATTATTGGTGATTGAATCAGACGTACTAGAGGAAGCTAGTGCACTTTGTAGAGATGTGTGTCTCACATTTGTGCCTCTAATCCCGCCCTAATATCTGAAGGTATGGTGGTCATATGAGGCATGAAGCTGAACGTGCATCCACTTAAGTTGACTTCTTTCCTCTCTACCCCACCCTGCACCAATGACAGTCATGGGACAGGGAGGGTGTGTGTCATTGGGAAGCATGCGTATGTGTATGTTTATGTTTGTGTTTGTGTTTGTGTGTGTGTGTGTGTGTGTGTGTGTGTGTGTGTGTGTGTGTGTGTGTGTGTGTGTGTGTGTGTGTGTGTGTGTGTGTGTGTGTGTGTGTGTGTGTGTGTGTGTGTGTGTGCGTGCACACGTGCATGCATGCGTGCGACCTTGCGTGCAATCCATTCAAGTGTGACCACATGTGACTGTGATAGATTACACAGCATTTGGGGCAAAATGTATGATGTTGACTTAAGACACACGTGAGAAGCGGCGCACGAAAATTAAACAAGTTACAAATAAACAAACAACCATGCTGCATGTTTGTCTGCATACATAGTACTACATAGTTTCTCATAACAAAGGTATCTTCATATTGTTGTTACTGTACATACAGTGGAAGTTGATATATATTTTTGCAACACACATTGAAGTTATTAATAATGAGTCTAGATTATCATAGAATATTAACTATTAACTACTGGTACATTTTCAATTTCTTTGTCATAACACATTATTTTCTTTCTTGAATTTGTCCAAGACATTTGTTTGGACTCAAGTATCGATTATCTGTTACAAAGTAATAGACACACACACGCACGCGCACACACACACACACACACACACACACACACACACACACACACACACACACACACACACACACACACACACACACACACACATGCATGGACACAGACAGCTAAGCAAACAAACATTAGTTGATGATTTATTATTTATTTACATAATCAAAACCTTTCCACACAAGTTTACAAATCAGTTTACAATGTGCTTTCACAGCACAAAAGGTTAACTGTCATTATATTACATACTGTACATGATATAACATTTTTTACAAAATGGTTTTGTTTAATGCAAAACTGTTTAATAATTAAATTATAAAAACATAAATAAAGTAAACATTAAACATATATGAAAAGGTGTTAACCTACTGTATAAGCTACATAATTTGATCTGGCATGGGATTTGTTTAATTTCCAAGTTTCAACTTGGCTTATTGAACAGGCTGTTCTCTCTATACAACATATTAATGTATAATGTCTACTAAACCTAAATTAGCTTACAGTAACATACCATTAGGTAAAAACACAAGCCTGTATCCTACTTCCTAACCAAATGCATCGTTGCCACATTCCCACACAGAACCTGGCCTTCAAACCACCACAAAAGGCATGGTCCTAATAAGGTGACGGTGTCATCCAGAGAAACACCAAAGATTACTTCACTGTTGGGTATTCCCTAAATCAATTCTCTTTATAAGGGAGCACCCTAATATGGTTGCCCCATGATGCACACTGAGTATCTCCACCTAATAGAGAAAGGGTGATGAACTTCAGTATTTGAAGTATTTTAGGTTAGTGGGACTGATACCAGATAAAGTGAGCTGAAGTAAAAGCCTGTTTTAGTTTGAGTTGTGTGCAATTATACATAAACAGATGATGTATTGTACACGCTGTATAAACATTTATAGAAACCATGGTCCATAAGAAATGGAGGACATTTGTCAACGGCCTATGCACCCTAGAGGAGCAAAGGGCTTAAGTCAAGTAAGTCATGGTCCATAAGAAGCCACTGATTGCTCTGATATAAGTATAAAAAAATGTTATTAGCTGCACACTGATATACACGATATATAACACGTGTAACTTGAAAACTAAAGTAAGGCTATTGCAATAAGCTTTATGGGCTGAAGTGTCCAACTAAAAACCCTGCAGACAGTGTGTGTTTACTCTCAAAGTTCATTTGAATGTTTACCAAAAAATGTACTGCCTGAAAGACACAGAGATGCAGGCCTGACAAAACAAACTAGGCAAACAGACTAAAAATACACTATGCTCATAAGCAAACATGGATGTCTGCTGGCCCAGGCTTTGATGTTCAGCTCACATGGAGCTGATGGTAGCGGACTGTGGCGCTTCAACCACCTAGCACCTAACCATCCATCTCCTGGAGGTTTGGCTCATAGAAAATAGGAGATGACCTTGTGCTCAACTAATACCAACAATAATCTTCAAAGTTCTTTAAATAATGTCAAATGTAGACGTGGTAAATTGACGGCACATGAGTCACACAGATTAATATTGATGTATGTAAAATGTATTAAATACATGTCATTGCATTAGAGGATCAGGCTAATGTTACTGTAATATTATTACTTTAGCTCCAAAAAGTAAAATAACAAAATGGACAATATGCATTACTTTGCAAGTAACGCCAAATTACTTGTTTAAAATGAGCTTGTTGTTGCATGCAAAAATAGCTATCGGCAGGTACTGTAACAATAGAGTTGTGCACTAGATTGTAGATCCAGTCCATCCTGCGCACAGTTATGTACACTACAAATCGCTTGCTGCTTTATTTGGTATTTTATTTTTAAATACAAGACCTCAACTGTCTTTGAAAACAATTGTGAAAAAGTTTAAAAAGTCAAAGAGACAAATTTCTAAATCTGGTTTTGTTAGTTGCAGGTCTGTTTTGTGATTGAAGGTTCTCTCTGCTCCTTTTATTTTTATTTATTTTTATCTAAGAAAGACATTTACAATGTCGGATTTTGTTGGCTTTGTTTGCAGGTGCAGTTTGTGGGATTGGAGACTATTATTATTATTCCAATAAATTGGATTCAGTTCTCAAAAGAGCTCGCTAAACAGATTATGTTGTACATCTCTATTTTTTCAAATGTGGGAGTTGAGAACTTGGGAAAGTAATAACATAATATGTAATATATTACTCTTCGATTCCAGTAATAAGTAAAGTAATGATATTACTTTGTCTAAGGGGTAACAAGTAAAGTAAAGAAGTTACTTTCCTAAGTAATATTGATCAACACTGGTAGTAGCACACTGTCGCATGGCAATCAAAACATGGTGGCTATTTGCGTTTTTGTGTGAAAAGGGCGGCAGTGTGTCTGACTGACCTAGGCCTATAGGGCACCAACAGAAATGAGCGGTGGTGTGTGTGTCTAGGCCTAACCAAGCCAAGACCAAAACTATTACATAAAAGCAGTAATAGGTACCCACACGGACAGAATCATGTGTATCCCCTTAAGATTTATTTGCGTCATTAGAAGAGTGGTTGTACTGTACTATTGGGGGCTTCCGTGGATTATGTTTGGCTACGTTGACCTGTCACTAGTTTGCACGCAATCCAACCTGTATCTCACAACAGAGAACCAAAAGGTGTTTTGACAATACCATTGACTGTTGACATGACTCACTATGACTGGATCGATCGAAGTGTGGTGCTGCTTTTAATAATGTCCTGCGTCAGCTATGTCAACTATGCTCTGAAAAAATGTCTGGGCTGCTGCTGACTTCACGTTTTGTGTGGACAAAGGATCAAATTGTGTTATGAGTCCTGCATGACACACCCTGGCAGCTGGGGTCAGGGACCGCAGACGACCCATTCTCCTGCCCTGTCTCTTTCATACATACAGAGGCCAGTCAGTTGCTAACACAATTAGGCCTACACCATCCACAGCAACTCGTGGCACATGATCTGTGCTTGTTAAATAAGCAGCCCTAATTATGACACTAAGAGGGCGTATGTATTTTATTCTGCAGTTCAAATGAGTAAACTGCATTTTCCAAAGAATACTACATGCCAGTAAGGCTCAAATCTGTACTCTTTCATTGCAGAATCAATTTCCAAATTCACCACATTCATCTATGAGCAACTGCAACAATCTATCTTTTCTTTTGGTGTATTCTGCCTTGCCAAACTGATTGTGGTTATGTAACACTTTCCCATGAGGGAGGTATATGTGTTGTGGAAAAATATATATTCTTGAAAATTGAGAATAGGTAGAGATACTTGCATCTTATGCTAAAGGGGGTCCAAGGGTCCCCTGCAAACATGCACACTTGCCATTGGTGGAGTCTGGACTCCAATTGGCTGTTGTGGTGTACAACGTAATAGTAATATACTTAAGAGATCTTTAAGTATTTTCACATTATTATCTCCTGGAGGTGTCGGGGTACTAGCTCTCTGGTTGCTCGCTCATGGCCTAGTGTGCCATGAGCAAGTTGGCACTCTACTGAGCACAGTTCTAGTTGCTCACTTGGTGGTTATTATTAAACGTGGGTCTTGGCTGTTACACAAGTTACATTGCTTCAGACATCAAACCAAAACAATTCATGTAGGCCTACTGGTTTAGCGACTGAGATAGCCATGGTTCACGTGACTCTCCTGCATTTTCAGAGTCCAATGTTGATACTAGCTCAACTACTTAGTGGCTGGACGATACCCACAATGTTGACCCCCAGAGTGTGGAAGTGTCCTTTAGCAAGAACTTGAACCCATTAAATGTGCTTAAATATGGATGTTGCCTTGCATGGTTTCCTCCGACATCGGTGTATGTGTGTGAATGGGTGAAAGTGATGCTTAATTGAAAATTTCATTAACAGCTTGAAGATTTACAGTAGCCTAAAGCACAACTCAATACAAGACTGAAAACGACTTACTTGTTAACAATAAGGACCACAATGCCCTCTAGATAAAGCACATTAGATAAAGGCGCAATATATAAATGCATTTACCACTATAGTCCTGTGCACAAAATCACAAAGGCTCCAACCTCCCCCCAGAAGGTGCTGATTTATTATTATTATTATTATTATTATTACCCATTATTATTTTAACTGACCCTATAGCAGCCTAACTAACCAAGGCTGTCTGACTCTGAATAGGTGTGGATTTGTTGGAAGAAGCACAAATTGGACTTGACTCAGGTATCTAATTTGTCGCTGTCCCACCTTCCTAGTATGAACATGCGAAAATGTCCAAACCTTGGCTTGCATGTCCATTTGGTTTCATGTTTACACTCTCAAGAGTTAAAATATTCATCCTGTGAATTAACCCAAATTAGAGTTCTCAACGGGCCTGAAAATTGATTCCCGGCCCTAACTGATCAGGCCAAAAGCCCAACCCAGCCGAACCAATTAGCATAGTTTTTAGGTCCGACCAGGCCCTACAATGTTGGGTCGGGCCTCGGCGGGTTTGGGTAAAATGAGCAATCTACACAGAGTAAAAGTGAAAATACCATCTTTCATAATAGGTAAATACACAGACAGACAGAATAGAACTATTATTTTTATCATAATAAAATAATTAAATATATATTGCTATTTTCATGGAGCCCTAGCCCCTAGGCCCGATCCGGCCCTACTGATCTGCATACATTTTAGACCTGAGCCTGACCCTAAAATGTCGGGTCGGTTCGGGCCTGGTCGGGTCCGGGCAGAATTTGAGAATTCTAACCCAAATCTACTGGAGAATGTTGAAGATTAATGGTCAATTCATTTTGATCCGTATGCTTGACTGTTTTGTTTCCCAAAATCCAGCCTGGATTTGTGGACAAAAGTAAAATAAATCTTTAGTATTGGAGTCTGTGGGTGTGAAAATGTCCTCAAATGGTGGTCGGTGGCTCAAATGCTGAATAAATAGTGGGCCGTGGACGTGGTATCAAAAAGGTTGAAAACCACTGCTCCATGGAGGGGTCAGGCTGACAGGCAGCATCTCTGCGCATCCTTCACGATTGATCTCGGCCTTTCGCCATCACAACTTTATCACGTGAAGAGGTAGTGATACTGGGGCGGGCCTTGAGCAACGCGTCGGCCAATCAGAGTCTCTGTTGTGCGGCTTCCCATTCGTCCATGGTAAACATTGTGAGTTGTCTGTCCACGGCGCTCACAGTCAGTCAGCGACGTACGGCGTGAATGCGAGGCCGACTCATTAAATGCATCAGGGCAGGAGGGGGGATTTTCCATTAGCATCGTATATTAGACCCACACAATATGGTGAAAAGCATTATTCTGGTTTACGAGGAGGAGAGCCACAGCCGCTGACGCTCTGACTTGTCTCCCCGGTTGGTTTCTCCTGCTGCTGCTGCTGCAGCGTCAGCTGCTCGGGGAGCTGCTAACGTTAGCTTAGGCTGCCGCTGCTGCTGCTACCGTTAGCTGTACATGTCCTCGTTCTTTTCCTTCTGGCAGAACTGACTGACCTCCACCAACACCACCACCACAACACCACGACGTTTGGAGGGTTCCATATCGTCGTCGTCGTCGTTGTCTTGACTCCCCACCCCCCTTTGCCCCGAGTGGAGTCCTGAGGACGGATCCTGAATAATGCTAAAGAATGAGTCAGAGAGACACCATGGTTTATCTGTTTGCTGGAGGGTAAGTGAAAAATATCATCAGTGCGACGGTTCGGCTAGCTAATATAGCTCTGCTCTCTGTCTCTGCGACCACCAGGCTAGCTGCCTTTGCGATGGAAGATGTGTTAGGTGGACAATATTATAGATCTTTAGCTGGGGGCTGTGTCTGATACAATAATAATAGTAATAGCAACACAGCAGACGTTTGTGAGTTGCAGCCGAAGGTTGAGAAAGTTACCCCAATGCATAGGTTGCAGACTTGCACGTGAAATGGGTCGTAGAGTTTATCCGCTGACTGGGGGACAGGTGAGGTGGGTGTGTGTGGTGTCTGTGCAAAGATCAGCCCTATAGCGGGTCCATTTGCTTCCATTTGTACACTTAAAAATGTTGAAAATGGGTGGAATTCCCCTTTTAAAATGTGTTTTAAAGGAGAATTTCAGACTAGAAGGCGTTCATGCCAACCTGTCGTCTCCACTAAAAAGGCGCAGGTGTTATTTACTACTTATTTTGGTGGAAATAAGCGAATTTAGCAAAACACCCCAATTCCCCCATCCACTCACAGTTATCCGTCTTATATTGAGTTGTGCTTGAAATGTACTGTAAATCTCTAAGTTGTTAATACATTTTTTAAATCACAACAACTACAAATAAAGGCATAGGCTATCTGTTTGTCAACATCTCTATTTAGGCAACCACAGTCTACCACCCAAACCCACTTCGGTTGGCTCTTGCCATAGACAATCAAAACAAACACACCAATTTACAATGTAGGCATTTAGTAGACACTCTTAATGCAGAGCGATTTACATTGGTTAATATGAATCATAACATAATATTCCATAAACTGTATAAAATATGATATCAAGTGCTATGTTTACTTGAAAAGCTATATGCCTACATACATACACTGCTAGCTAAGTCTACATAAAACACTATCTACCACTCAGATTTGCACCAGATACCATACCTGCATAAAATCTTCGGCATATATCCAGTCGGGTCAATGTTTAGAGAAATGGCACATGGTTGTTTTGCTGTTGCAAACAAGTCAAGTCACCTTTATTTGTATAGCACATTTAGAAACGACAGCAGTTGACCCAAAGTGCTTTCCATTAAAGGTTACATCAGGAACCATATAACATTAAAATAAGATAAAAAACAGCAATTTAATAAAACCAAAACAAACAGTGACACATTTTGATTGCCGTTGCAAGCCAAGGAGTAGGCTAGTGAAATTAAGTGAATGCTGCTAGGGTTAGGTACAAAAACTCCAAATTACATTCCTCAACTCTTACACTTAATAATTTGTCAGGACATGTTTCCTAAATAATCAGGCATAGGGAGGGAGCGGCAGTGGCAGGGAGATGCTCATGGAATGCTACCTTTTAATAACAGGATACTGAGGATAGTCTTGGTAGTGTACAGTAGAGTGTATCAGTGTCCCTGCACTCGGTTCAAGCAAAGGAAATCAGACTAGTAAAATAGAAATGCATTTATGGCACCTAATGTTGTTCAGCACTTCCTATAAAGCTTTTTAGCTACAATCTATGTTTTAACTGTTTTATTTAGATTACATACATTAATAGGGACACTCCCAACAACAGCACTTTCATACTATACTTGACAACAAGTGGTATTTATTATTTATACATCCTGCTATCACATCAATCTCCAAGTGGAAACTAAATAAAACAAATGTATGTTTGTATTTATTATTTAATTATGTTAAAGATAATACATTGGCATTCTGGTGAACAAAACTCTGTTGACAGGACTTTGCTGCCTCGACTACCACTGCTGCTTTACTACAGATTTAATATTAACCCCAACTAAAGATAACTGTAGTCACTTATTCTGCTGCTGCGGGTCAAACTGAAGCCCAGCCCTGTCTAGCAGCACCATTTTATAGTATTATAGTTTTTCAGGTTGTAAGTACCGGTAAACTTCAGATCTTATCTTAATGTTATCTGCCAGGCCTCTCTGTTATGATACAGCTGTTGTCTTGTCATAAATAGGATCTGGGCAGTGGTATTGCTGTCATTGGCATTGGAGTGTTTCGCTAAATTAGCTTATTTACTCTGAAACAAGTGGTAAATAACACCTGGATCTCTTTGGAGATTACAGGTAATTATGAAAGCCTACCAGTCTGAAATTCTCCTTTTTTAATTATTAATTAAACTAGATGGTAATTTTAAAGATACACACACACACACACACACACACACACACACACACACACACACACACACACACACCTCACCTGTCCCAGTCCTCAGTCAGTCACAGGATAAACTCTACAACCCAATTCTTATTAATTTACTCTGTTTCAGTGTCACTGGGTTTGGCCAGTGGGCAAAACCAGTCACATTCTGATTACCAGACAAGTCTCTCTCTAAGCTAGCAACATGTGAATCTATTTCTGTGTTTGGTCATCTGTGTGCAATTGGCAGACTTTAAACAATTTGGTTGGTTTGTTTGGGTGTATGTAGTTGCCAGAAGTTGGGATGTGCCACTTTTTAGGCAGTGCAGTGACATAATACAATTTGTATGTGACTGTCAACGTAATAGAAGTGTCTGATTAAAACAACTGGGGCAGAATGTTGGTTTAGTGTAAATGTATGGCTGTGTGTAAATCTATGTACCTGGAAAAACATTCACTTAACTTACAGTTAACTTAACTTAACAAGTTAGGAGCCATTTATCAGCAGCGTGGTGTTGTACTAGGAAACAAAACATTCCTGACTGGATCTCTTGTTCCCACGCTGGGCCATTCTGCAGCCACGTGTTACAGATCTTTAGAATTCCAGAAACAACAATGTTGTACCATGTCGGTTAGTGATGGTCATTTGGCTAGTGGCCAGACACTATTTCGGAGAGGTAAGTATCTACAGTTGGGAATGGTCTTTGTTCATGTTGTATCAAGACATTAAGAAATAAAGTATACATTTAACTTCTATGTATATACTGTATAACACAAATCTGCCTAAGCCTATCTGCCTAAGTTACAGTATGTACTGTAGGTAGATTTAGTAGCGACACATAAAGCCTGGTTGGTACATCATCTTTACTTGCATGTATGCAGCTAGTGCTGCAGTTTACGAACTTTTATAGCAAAAAGGTCTTGTATTAGAACCAAGCATTTGTAGTACACTTGGACATATTGTCCCAAGTGTCCAAGTGACGTCACTTTAATTAAAAAACAAGCCATGTGCCCTTTGGGGCACAGGTCTCCACCGTCCGGGCTCAGGATCGATCTTCATCTTCCCTTCACTCTCTTTGGCGTTAGTTTCCATGGTAGCACCTTATATATCTATCTATGACGTCATCATGACGTCATTGGATGCGGACGGACGTCATTGGATGCGGACGGACGTAAGGTGGCGACTATAAATCGTACCCTGTCCGTCAGCGCGTCCGCATCCAATGACGTCATGATGACGTCATAGGATGCACGGACAGACGTACACGCACGGACAGACGCGCACGGACAGACGTACGCGCGGAAGGACAGGGTACGATTTATAGCCCCCCACCTTACGGTGGAGACAACAAAAGGGGGGGGGGGGGGTACTGGGGCACACGCACACACACCCCTGTTACCTGTTTGATTTTCCAAATCACTGAGTGTTCCTTTAATAATATTGTGTGTAAGTGTGATGTGTTTGTGAGTTTGCATATTTTGCTAATTGTACTACTGTACTAATTGTCATATTCAATGCATGTCCCCCTCTCTTTGGCATCTCTGTCCCTCTACCAGATGTGGGGGAACGGTAGGAGCCATATTGACATGTCCACTGGAAGTAGTGAAGACACGGCTGCAGTCCTCCTCCGTCACCTTCTATGTATCTGAGGTGCAGCTCAGCACGGTCAATGGAGCCAGTGTTGCCCGCATGTCCCCGCCTGGCCCCCTGCACTGCCTCAAGTGGGTACCTAAACAAGGCTGATCACAGTGCCATTAACCCATTTCGACATTAGATTTCACAAAATGTCTTCTAAATCCCAATATTTTTTTTAAAGATCTATGTTTCTGGCTACCTTTAGCATGCCTTTCAAGTGTTTTTTTGTCTTTATGGTTGTTATTTTGCAAACTGAAAAAATGTGCACACACTTACTTGGTTGTTTCCAGTTTCTAACAAAAAAGCCAGAGTAACTATTTCTGTGGCATAAACCGGCTGTTCCTCCCCCTTGGCTGACCAAGTCAGTGTTGGCTGCAGAGTTTGCGTTCCTTCCTCAGCATGAGAGTTTTTGGGTTTGTTGCTGTTTGACCTGGCAGGTGTCCCCTGGAAAGGCCAACCAATCACTGAAACCTACCGCCACAACCATGCCCTCAGGGAACGCTGCACACAGCGCACAAGCACATATTATTGGTCAGCATAGCCACGCATAGACCTTTCACAACTTTATTAGTGTATTCTCAAATATGGTTTTATTTTATGAGCAATAGCTCTCTGCCCTGTCAGTCTGTATTTTCTGTGTCAAAAAACATCCTGATTCTGAACAGAATGGAGTGTGCTATAAATACTATAAATAGGTCAAATTGGGGCAAAAAAATTAGGACAACATGAGGTTAACTCATAAAATTCATAACAGTTCAACAAGCTTTACAATAAGTGATAGTTATTCCCCTTTACATTATTATGCATTACGTTATTTTGATACTTTAGTATATTTCCACCTTAGGGATATTGTATGTCAATGTTATTCAGAGGAGCACCTTGAATAAAGTATAAACTATTGCATTTTCAGGTTATTTGCTCACAAATAATTTCTTTGATCAGAGAGACCATTAGCTTCTGCAAGGACTGGGGTAGCAGGTGTGCAACATGAAGAGGAGGGTCGGTAGCTTAAATTGAGCAGAGAAAGCATTAGGCAAAACGGGATCTAATTGGAGGGAAGAACAGAATTTATTTTTCCTTCTCTTTGGCATGAAATTTGCACCCACTTAATCTACCATAACATTTACTCTGGTCAGTAATGTCATCACATACAGTAAAACGTATAATTTGATTTTGTTTTTCCTTGTGGAATGCTAAGAGGAGCAGCATGGATTGTGCTTGGTATGATCCTTCTCTGCCCTTGCAGGAACTTGGTTTGCATTATTTGGCTTGTATGCAAGGAATGGAAACCTAAAGTGTAGGATAAGGTGACCTGTGTTTTCAAATAGCTTTAAATGGGACATCTTGGTTAAGCTGACGTGTTTTGAAATAGCAGACAATGGCACGGCTTTGTCAAGATCACATTGTTGCATAACCTCTATTGTTAAATACATCTATTTGTCAGTGATTTGGCCAGAATCTCACCTGTTTTAAAACATGTAATTCTACTTAACACTGATTCTGCCACAATAAAGGCGCTACAGTGCCCAGCAGATGTGCAGAATTAACTCCCAAAGTTATTTAACTTGCAAAGTTTATTAAAGCCATAAGCTACAAGAGGTCTCTTCTCCCTTGTGTTTTATAATGGCTGAGAGGCATGGTGATATTCCAGTGAGTTTACCAACACCAACCAACCAATCAGAATCCGGTATTGAAACGTTCCATTTAGGGCTGGGCCTTTAACCGATTAATTGAGATAGATTAATTACAGGGGAAAAACTCATTTTAATAGTGCATAGATTTTGCACACCAGAATTTCAGGCGCACTGATCATACTGGTGCACGCCATGGGAGAGGAACATAATTCTGATTTTCTGATGTCAGTGTGGGAACGGGGCTTAAAACAAGGCAGACAACCATTATGCTGATGGATTTCCAGCACATGTTTGGAGTTGGACTAATGGGACTTAGGATCTCTGGGATCCGGGCAGTACCCACCAATCAGACGACTACACATGACACAATGGATGATGAGGAATTGTGATTGGGAAAAACTCACTCATTGATATGCTAGCTACCAATCTGTAATTGACCCAGGCTAAATATTGATATGCAATTAATTGCACTGAATTAATTACAAAAAATATAAAGTCTGATCTCAGAAATTAGGATAGAACATCAGTGTTCTGATGAAAACCATGGACAGCACTGTAGATTTAGAGAGAATGGCTAGTTTTGTCAGCCCGACAAACATGTCCGGGAGCACTGAACAAGGCATTGCCTGGCAACGGGCACTGTCAAAATATGAATTACATATTAAAAGGACCAAAATACATGGATATATGTCCAAGGCTTGATTATACAGTAGAAGGTATGTAACCCTTTTAGCATCAGACAGTAGGTGTTAACTATACATGCCCCGAGTGCAGGCATCTCAGCTCAGCCTTGTTTTTGCCTCCTCAATGTCATCAAGTATATGATAAGTACACATGCTGGACCATGTGTTTGTTGGAAGCAGAAAGATGTACACATAAAATATCTCCAAATTAACAGTCCAAACCAAACAAATAATGCATCTACATACAAAATACATATGCATGCACATACAGTATGCATAGATGCATAATATCTGAATATCTAATATCTGACTTGGACAAAATATGGGCATCTTTTGCATTTGTTCTTTTATTCTTTATTTTCTTCTTTTTTTCCTTTTGTTTTTTAGACGGGTAGAGATATGCATTGCCCTTGATTTAGCAAAGTATCTATTGTCATTGAGTAAACATAATTTATAAAACCATATAATGTATAAACACACTGCAGTGTGTACCAGTGCCTTCCAGTGTGGGCAATTGGGCAGTGCTGCAATTTAACAGTTATAGCTTGAGGTAGTTGGTCAAATGAAGCTGTATTAAACTGGAACTTTCTGTGTTGAGGTTTTACTGTATTTTCAAGGGGCATTTCCAAACAGATTCCAAAGTTACTGCAAAAAAAATTCACAGAATAATGGGCCCTGATTGGTCCTTCACAATTTCAGCTGAGGGAAATAAGGCTGTATTTCCCTTGTCAAAATACAGACAAATTGTTTTTCACCATTTCAGTCCTTTATCACCCCCCTCCCAAAAAACAAACAAAAAAGACAGGAAAACAGATTTATGAAAATGTTCTCTTCTGTATTTTTTCCTCATCTCCATATAGTCCATGTGTTATCTGGCTTGCTTCCCCTGCGTGAGTTGGAGATGTGTTGCAATATTAACATTGAGTTTATATCTTCTACAGGTTGATCCTGGAGAAGGAGGGACCTCGCTCTCTCTTCAGGGGTTTGGGGCCTAACCTGGTAGGCGTGGCTCCCTCCAGGTAAGCCTATAGAGCTGAGCAGTCCTGCCCCTTTCATGACGTGGCCCATGGTCCAAAAATGAATTCACCATTCCTTTTCGTCATAGACTTTTCAGTAATTATCTACAGTATATAAGATTACACCACGTACAAAGCCAACTTGGGTCGTGACAAGTCATAAGACACAATGTTGGGTCAAATAATTTCTAAGAACCAAAATGAAATAATATATATACCGATATATCATTTGCCAAAATTGAGGTAATAAGAAAAAAAGCATTTTTCTAGCAAATCTATGCTAGAAATTCTAGAAATCTCAATATTGCAAAAAAGCAAATGACTGGCATTTATCCTATGAGACTAACGATATGTAGACTGTACAGCATGTCTTTGTTTAGTAATCATGTTGTAGACAGATCAAGGTCAATTGAGATATGACCAGTGTCAAAGAATAGACTGTGCCATGATAAACACATTTGTATTGTCTGCATTTTGATGAGCTTTTATAGAATATATGTTTACTGGATTACGATCACTGTCTTCCTGACATTGGCTTCACAAGGTTAACTGCTTTGTCGTGAAGAGGGTATGTAGGTAGGACACTTCTGCCTGGCTTACATAGTAGTCTCACTCACTGCGTTCACAATTACCTGTAATTACATTCAGCAGCCTTTTTTGGGAGGGAATATGAAATGTACTACATCACATATGCTTTTTCCCCCTTAAAATTGCTAAATACAGGCAGACAGACCTGTCAACAAGTGTTTGTGAGCAGTAGTTCCTGTGCTCTCATTGGCTGGAATACAGGTTTTCACGGTACATGGCTGCAAATCAATTAACATTGTATGATGTCTAGTTGGAGACAAGAGTCGAATATCTAACTTGCTAGATATTCAGTAACGTCCAGGAAGGCGTTGGGAGTGCGTTTATTAGCGCTATATTCTCTCGTAGAGCATTCCACAGACAGCAAGCAAAACCTTGTTGTTCAAACCCTGATCTTATGTCAGATCAGGAGTTTTGTCTGTCAGCGCCGAAAATCGTCCCTGACAGCATGAGCAAATATCCTGCAGTGTGTACGAGCCATTATAGCATCCATTTCACAGGCTGGGGCAGAGATGCCAGGAAGGGTGTTGGATAGGAATTATAGGTTCCCTAATTAGTGGAAATATAAACGGCGCTACAATATTATTAAAAGCTTTTCATAGCTTCCTTAGCTTCATGAGCTGTGAATCAATCCAACTCATGAGGGAGGTTCTGCTCCATCTGCCTGATAGGAAATTAATACCCCACTCGCCAGGGTTTTAATACTGTTACATAATACTGACACTGAGGGGGAAAAAACATGAATCTAGCTTTTTTTTTTTAATGACAACGCCATAAGAGGATCAGGGAAGCACTTCTCACTCGTCATGCTGAACTGTAAGCGAGACAGGGCAGAAAGAGTTACCAATTAAAATGCCCAGTGTGCTAATTTCCCACTAAAGCCATAGCTACCGAGTGCCAGCGCTAAGCGCAGGTCAAGTGTTTTGTTGACGGGCTAAATGATTCTATGCTGATGCAGGGTTCCTGTAAGGCAGAAACAACCCATGCCTCTTGAGGTGTGATGCAAGGCTTAAGATGGGCAGATGGGCACAGGCAAATACTGTTGTATAATATAGCTGATGCGATTTTAGAATCCCGCTCCAAAAAACATGGTACTACTTGGAGTCAAATGATGGCAAACATCTTTTGAGAGTACAGTGGGAAAGCAAAGTAAGCCAGGTATAGCTGTGGCATTGTGAGTCAAGGCTAGAGCTGATTGTGAACCAGGGACCACCCTGACAGACTGCTAGTAGTCAATGTTATAATTGTGTACTAGTGGTCCATGTGGAAACGTTTTAAAATGGCATAGAATAAAATACCTTAACAAATTCATTTATGTTTAAAGTATTGTGAAATGAATAATGTTGTAGTACATGAATTTCATGAAACAAATTATATCAAGCTTTTTTATTTAACTGAAATATGGTATTGGTCCAGAGCTCAAAAGCTACAGGACCTCTGCACTATTCTTATTTCACAGTTGATCTAATTCCATTCTATTACTTATCCATCCTTCCATATTAAACACGGGTTCATTTATTTGTTTCCATCAAGCATCATAACTCATGAGTCACACGTACAAATGTGGTATATTTCTTAATAAGTACGACTCTACCAGCCACACTGTGGATCTGGTTTTGTTGAATCCTAACCCATTGCTGTAGCATACCAGCATCACAATGAAACAGTGTACAGTTTAGCAATAAAAGATGGTACATTGCCCAATGCCCATGTTCTTTATCAGGTTCAAACTGTACCCGAGTCACGAGCTGTGTAGAATATAAGACATATATACTAGACACGTTTTGTCAACCTGTACCATGATGTACTGTATTCAAACAACATCAGGTATCTGGAATTTTATGCTTGACTGCCATAGTTTCCCTTAGTCTTTTACTGTTTCTTCTGTTAACATATCCTTTTCACTCCCAACAGAGCCATTTACTTTGCTGCGTATTCCAGTGCCAAAGAGAGACTTAATGGTGTGTTGGAGCCTGACTCTAAGCAGGTGCACATGTTATCAGCTGGACTGGCAGGTAATCATATATTTCAGGGGTATTTTTTGGTTCACAGTTTTCTTTTAATGTTTGTTTTTTCACATGAAATCAAAGTAAGTTGGCAGTAACATCAAAAGTCCTATACAGAATTGTTAGTAGAATTGAGTTTAGTAGTGGTGAGTAAAGAATAAAAAAGGTGTTGGAATACCTACGGTAACTACACTCTATCATAATCCACTTGAATTTTGCTAGATGTCACGGATTGCACTCACTGATTAAGTTTAGCCTCTGGTCATCAATGTGAAAAGCTGCAGCCACTCGTAAATCTGTCAACCTTACCTAATAGCAAGTAGCGCTGGTTTTCAATTCTAAGGACCTCTTTCTTGTAAATGATTCACTGCTTAAACGTTTTCTTGGGTCTTGTGGGATTGTCAGTTAGATCCTTGTGGAACTTGAGCGTGATATACAGATCAATTTCGATTGATCTAAATAGCAAGTAGCGCTCTAAGGCACATAGATGTGTGATAGAAACAGTGTAGGCACTGTAGGTGATACAGCCTAGCTGCTCTACTGTAGGTCCAATCCATGAGAATGAATGCACATGTATTGCATACAAAGTGTGTGAGAGTGTGAGTGTGTGAGTGGACAATTGGGGTTAATGGTAACCGTATCCAACATTGAACAAACCATGACTCGGATCTTCTTGCTACTAAATCCAAGGTCAATTTTGCTTTGCCAAAAGCCCTCTAGTGGCCAATGTCAGTAAAACAGCACAGTTGCTCACAGAATAGCCTCTATTCTAAGAGCGATGAGTTGTTGACAGGGCAATGATGAATCCAGTATGTTTGCCAAAGGCACATAGATGTATGATAGAAACAGTAGCGAAAGCTGCACTCTCCCATGGCTGAGAAACTTTTATGAATAGAAGAGAATAGACCTTACCTCATAAAACAAACAAAACCAACTGTAGTGTCATAATTTATGTACATTGTATAGTGTGGCCATGAGGAACGTGAAACTTAAACTCCTTAGGGTGACTAATGACAGCTTTTACACTAAAGGATTTTATAAGCAATTACACTCACTCATAAACCTCTGTCTGAGCTGTCTTAAGTCAGCCTTTTTCTGTCTATCTGTGTGAAACTATCTTGGGCATTACTTGGGCACTGTCTGACCAATCAATTTGGTGAAAATTTGTTTGTGTTGCTGATGACCCGGGGTTTGTGTTGTGCCGAGAGGGATATTTGGTCAGACGTGTGGTTGTTCACCTAGCTTCACCTATCAGCCAAGGTTTCCATACAGTTATGACTTATTTTAAATACCCATACCTGGATATCCCTTTGCTGGCATCATAAACTAGCCTCTGAGCACACTACTCTGAGCACGGTACTGCACTGGTTACTCTGACTACGTGTACATTATGTTCTATGACAGCAAGTACAAAGGGTATTGCATAACCAGATACAGTATATGGCATAAATTCCCACCTTGCATCCAGTGTTAATTTGGTCGACTAAGAGACGTATGATATGGATACGTAGACTAAGACTAAACAATTTCACATGACTAAAACTAAATGTGTTCAAAAGACTTTTGACAGACGGATTTTTTTTTTTTTTTTTTTTTGTCAAAATTGGCATTGCATCGTTCACCCCACATGACGGCAAATGACTGCTGCACAGAGCTCTTTTGCTCGGGGTCTACTAGGCCAGGTGTAGTCTCAGTGTATTGCATTCACACTGGCCCAAAGCCAATCCCGAGCTCAGCACAGCAGACTGTCCACTTATTTAATACATATTCACATATGAAACACTCATTTACACACACACACACACACACACACACACACACACACACACACACACCAAATTCATGAATTAAACTGATTTTAATATATTTTAAAGATCTTCATCTACTACTGTATGTATTGTCACCAATACATTTTTCAGATGTTATGCTTGTATGATTTCTATGGTTAGAATATAGTTGTAGATGCCAATGTTGTAAAAATGTATATAATAGTTTGGTTATTATTTTTTTATTTTTTACCTCAGAACACTTGCTAGTGTTTGGGGATGATTCTGAAAGTGTCTATATTGAATTGCAGTTTTGTGAAAGTAGATTATAAAGAAATGCTGCGATTTCCCCCCACTCCCGCCATTGGTTTGCAGGTCTGTCCTGTTTGTTCTTCAGGGAGCATAATGGGGAGGGATAGCATGGTTGTCCGTGTTACGCTCTCCCGATGAAACTCCTCACTGTCAACTTGAAACGCTGCAGCTGGTGATTCCATGTGTATCGGAGGAGACATGTGGTTATCTACATCAGTGGTTCGCAGACCCAAAACTGTAGTTTGGCTGGAACCCAAACAAATGAAAATGGTAGCTCCAGTCCACAATTGCACTTTCGTGCCCCTTGTGAGCTTGTAGATTGGCCTGTTTCACTACTACTACTTTCACTTGAGACTTGAGTCATCAAAATTAGTCTGTGAATAGGTCTGACCATGTTGTGAAATGGAGGTTTAAGCCCTGCCATGGACTAACCCTAACGCTAAGGGGAGAATTTCCAAAGAATATATTGGGAGCCCATTTAAAAATATTTTCTTTTTCTGAATAAAATAACAGTTACTCTTCCAACGTGTCCCTTCTGCTGTCTGAAATGGGGATATATATTTTTCCAATGCTTGGGTTAGTGGGATAAATCCTGTGTAAGATGGGAGGGGTGTGTGGGGAAAGTGAGACGATTGCATGTCGCTCAGTGTGCTACACACCCGCCTGTGTCTGTTTTAGGCCTTTACTCTTACCGTAGCTCTCCTCTCGCAAGGGCATGAGACCCCCACACCACCAGGGGTCTCTAGCTGCATCTGTGAGGAGTAACTTGGGTCTGCGTGAGTACTCACCACAGATCTGTGCTTCTTCTGTTGTTTTTGTTTTATTATTTCTCTTTGGCTCTCTTGCACTCATCTATCTCTATCCCTCACTCTCATTCTCTCTCTCTCTCTCTCTCTCTCTCTCTCTCTCTCTCTCTCTCTCTCTCTCTCTCTCTCTCTCTCTTGCTTTCTCTGTCTCTATCTTTCCCTCGGTCTCCTGTTTCTCTATCAACTTTCTGTCCTATGCTCCCTTTTTCATCTAGGCCATTGGATAAGATGCACAGTTAATACACGTCTTTTGCACGCACTGACAAACTTTGACAATATTAATCTCTCCCCCTATCGCACGCACATAAGGCTAACGATTAACAGAGTTAGATCTCTCACTAAGCTGCCTTTATGACTTATACATTTTATTTAAGCTAAATAAAAGTCCACAATACAATACATGCAACATCATGTACAATTTAAACGTTATTAATATATTAACATGACTGCAGCTTATTATGTGTGGGCCATGTTTGTTGTGCCACTGGCAGCAAGGCACTTTAGACAACCTTGTTATTTAAGGGTTTTTTTCAACCTCAATTCAACCGTTTTTAACTGTGTCTCTCTCCACAGGGTTCACAGCTATCACAGCAACCAACCCCATATGGCTGATAAAGACTCGCCTACAACTGGATGCCAGGTACACATAGCGAATCAGAGCAGCATGTGTACCAGTCAGCCTAATAATTCAGTGCATTTCCCCACATGTTGATGAATAATACATGGCAGCCTTTAACTTTTTTCTGCTAGTGGAGATCTGTTGGCCTGGTCTGTAGGGATTTTGAGTAGGTGTCTAGTTGGCCCTTTTTCTCCGACTGCTCTAGAATCGTGTCACAGCCACGAGGGAACAATTAAAGTGAAGTTGGTTTTGGCTTCTTATACCTTCCCTCTCTGAGTCCATCCTTCTTCCTTGTCCTTTCCTAGGAACCGAGGGGAGAGGCAAATGAGTGCGTTTGAGTGCATTCGGCGCGTGTACAGGGCGGATGGCCTCCGCGGCTTCTATAGGGGCATGTCTGCATCCTATGCCGGCATCTCAGAGACTGTGATCCATTTTGTGATCTATGAGAGCATCAAACGGCGACTCCTAGAGTCTAAGGCAGCACAGAACATGGAGGAGGAGGATGAGGCGACCAGGGACCCATCTGACTTTGTGGGTATGATGCTCGCCGCGGCCACCTCGAAGACGTGTGCCACGTCCATTGCTTATCCTCATGGTGAGGAAAATCTTGTTTTTATATATCAAATGTGTGAAATGTGATGTATCAGAAATGTGTGATCAAAAATGTAATTTTGATACTGGATGTGTGAAGCATTTTGAAACATTTCAGTGAGCCCCTGGTCTAAAAAAAACCCTAGTTTTAGTTTGGGTTTTGGAAGAAACGTCTTCATCCAGTCAGGTGGGCCTTGGTGTATGTGCGGTTGGCCTGTTCCAGGAGGAATACATGCTGATTGTTGCTGATAATTATAATTTAATAATACACATATATTTATAAATACATACTTATTTATAAATAAAAACAACAGTTTTCCCAGGATTGTGGCAAGCAGTCATACATGACCTCTTCCTCCCTCTTGCAGAAGTGATTCGCACCAGGCTACGAGAGGAGGGCACCAAGTACCGCTCCTTCTTCCAGACTCTAATGGCGGTGCCCAAAGAGGAGGGCTTCCGCGCCCTGTATCGCGGCCTCACCACACACCTGGTCCGTCAGATCCCCAACACCGCCATCATGATGTGCACCTATGAGCTGGTGGTCTACCTCCTGAAGGGTTAATCCCCGTGCCTCCATGTTTTATGTGTTCATATATAACCCTGCCCCTAAAACTGGAGAAAAAGAGAGAGAAATGGATGGAGAGAGAATGCCAGCCAGGACCGACGTGCTGAACAGATTGCCCCTCGCTAGAAACAGACAGGAGGTGATGATTTCACATTCCTCACTGAAACGCTAAACTGTCCATTTCAAACAGCGTGGCAGTTGTTTTAAATTTGGTGGGCTTGTGTTTCTATGATGGGTACAGGCGTTCAACAGGATCTTCACATTGATTTTGGAGATCTGGCCAACGGCCGGCCCCGCCATTTCTTTTTGAATGTCTCATTTTTACATCCTGCTGCACTCCCATGGCTTCTCCTTGATGAGTTGCTTGAGGAAGCACACCGATGTACAGACGAGAGCTTCTAAGTTATATTCTTAACAAGCCGCAGCGCTAACAATACTAATAAGAAGAGAGAATGCTTCTACTTTACTACCTGTAGTGGATCTTAGAACCTCAGAGACGGAGAATGCGTGTTTTTTGTTTGCTTTGGGGGGCCTTTAAGATTACTGCGCAGCGTTCCTCCCTTAAGCCTCTTTTACACTTGGTGCGTCCCTGCGTTGCGCATGACAATAGCTGATATACAAGCTCGCAACAACACTGTATTGTGACATTGTAGATTGTGGCCATTTTTTCGTGTGAGACACCGGTACATCAGTTAAGTGTAATTCAGGCTTCATTGTACCATTGAACTCAAAGTTGTTCATAATCCACACGTCATCAATGTTCACTACAGTGTATGAGCAAAAATCGTATGAGCTGGATTCTTGCTGTTGATGTATAGCAGTGGGTTCAGCACTATAGCAGGCTTCATGTGGCGTATGCACAGAGGGAGGGAGCGAATGTGCCTTGTGTGAAACTGTGAACTGGAACTGCACAGAGACCCAGTAGTTGGTCAAGAAAGGTGGCAGTTCTGGTCACTGTCACAATATATGACATGTGTATGGAGTAGCACACTGGCGTTGGGCAATTTACATGGTCAGTAAACTCATGAACATGTTGAATACACACACACAAAAGAGGTGGCTGGGAGACTGGAGTGAGGGGGGGGTGCTCCCAGTATCGATGAAGATCATATCAATAACATAGAACTAGCATTGCATTACAGAAATCTGACATGGTAATTATAATTGGTTTGTCGTGTGCATTTAGACAATATATACAGTGGTGGACAAAGTATTCATGTTTTCTTGTTCCTCAGTACTAAACTAGGACAAAGATAGATTCTCCTGGCCAAATACTCAAAGTGCAAATTAGAAGGATAGACTTTCACTTGTAGTTTACAGCTTTTAAGATTAGGTATTCAAATGTACATGCTTTTAAAAATATTTGAGACCCAAAAGTACACATTGTACCCTTTTTAATTACGATGTATGCACAAAAATATATCAAATGTAAAAATGGGTGATCTGCGAGCTCACAATGTCACCTGTTGTAAGCTTGTAGAACCTCTGTTTTCACTATAAATTACAAAAGAATTACAATATTGGTTGTTCATATGTAGAGCAGTGAAAACCATCCAAACCAAGTAATGTACAGTTTTTTGTTTTGTTTTAATTCAGTACTCAAGTAAATGTAGTTTATTGTCCACCACTGTGTGCGTGTGTGTACTTGTGTGCACGCGTGTGCATGTGTGCGTGAGATATCTGTACGCCCACACCACAATATGGTTACAATATTGATATATTGCACAGCCCTAGATACCATTGCCTGCAGATTTTGTGAGACCTAACTTTCAAGATACCATGATATTGTCACAAATATGGGCATTTATATATTTACAAGCATACTGTGATTGACCGTATTCGCACTTGTGCCATTTTGCTCTTACAGTATGTCCTACTTGACAACTCAGAACATGGGTGAATGGGTGGCTGGCTGCTGTGTGAATATGGTCAATGTGGTCAGGGTTCTGACAGGACGACGGTTGATTCAAACATTTCATCTCCAGTGTGTGTGCTTATGCTCTATGGATTGTCTGTGAGGTCTGACAATGGTACAGAATAACCCTAAGCAGAGTCTAACATTCTACATACTTGAATGTAAGCAGATAGGATAAATGTACTTTACTAAACAAGGAAGTGAAACAGTGACCAAAATTGTGAGGGGAGAGAAAATAAATAAGTAACTGAATAAATAAAATGATAATGTTTTAACAAAATGATAGTAATATTGATGAAGGCTATATTAATATACAGATGAAGTATGTCCGCACAAAATGTGACTGTTGTGTTTGTCTGCCCGTTATCGTGAAATGCAAACCTTTTTTTGCCCTCAATAGTTGTTTTCTACTCTGAAAACAACTGTGTGGTTCTTTATGCACTTTTCCATCGGCTCCACCAACTTTTTTATTATTGTCTTTCCTCAAGTTCAGAATTCAGACTAGTTTTACAGGCGAGGACAATCCTCTATGGAGTTGATTCTGGAAAATTGTACACTTCAGCCTGCAAGGTGTGTTGTGTGGGGATGAAGAAATTGCAAGAATTGTGTTCTCTTTAGAGTGTACAGTATTTGTGTAAAATGCATACTGGAGACATTTGTATCATGTTTTCTCATGTTTCCTCAACCCATGCTGTATGTTTTCGCCGCAATATGTTTTTGTTTAAATTAAAAGGCTGCATTTAAAATTTCCAAACTAGGAAATAATTTTGGAACCATAGCATTTTTGTTTTATTTACTTTGGTTTGAATGTTTTGTTTATGAGGTCCTTGCCTTGGAATTTAACAATGCTAGTTCCCCACCCATGTTTTTTTTTTTTAATTGGCTTTGCTTTGGTTTTGTGTTCTTTTTAAATGATTAAACACTTGTTTTGGTGTCACATCCAGCCTTGTAACCAAGGAGATGCCCTCACCTGCTGACCTTTTCTCACATGACTAACATGAGCACAAAGCGGCTTTCCCAATGTGTGTAGCTTCACTGTTTGCAATTCAATCACAGGCTGCAATGATGATGTCGACTCAATATTGCACTGGCAGCAATATTGACTCCACCTGGCAGGTCTTGACGGAAACATCTCGCATTATTACTTTACAATGACAATGTCTTAAAACTCTTGATTATATTTGAGTGTAAGTGTGCAACAATATGCTTTTCCAACCATCATTTGGAACATCTGGGGAAATTATGGCAGGCTTTAATAGAGATCTCTTCTATGTGCAGCTCAGACATGCTAACTTAAACTCTGTGCCATTCAATTTATTGAGCCTGTGTAGACGAACTGCTTTAGTCTGGCTATACAAGGCCCTAGGACACTATAAAGAGTCCCAGTGAAGTGATCAAAATCCTTTTTGCTGTTAACTTATATCTGTGCAAATGATGGATGCATTAGAAAAGTAGTAGTTCTCAAAGTGGCGCCCAGGGACACGGAGGTTCCTTGAGTGTTCTAAATGGACTTACAAGTCTGTAACTCTTGATGGCATACAAATGGAACCAGATGCAAGCCAGTGGTTCAATTTGGTTCCATTTGTTTACTGTTACGGGAGGTTGTTTAAGAACCACAGCATAAGCCAGATAGCCCTTTGTGAATTAACTGTTAACCAATATTTTATGGATGACAATACAATTTAGGGTGCAGCTGATGTAGTGCTTGTGGCTCTGCATCCAGGGGTGTTTGTGTTGCTGCTAGTAATGACTGGTGTCCTCAGTCATGGTGCTGGCTACACTCCCCTGGACCTGAGACTGGTTCACAAAGTATGCAAATGGTGAGTCCAGTTGTTTGCACCTAGAGTACGTTAGCCATTTACACTAGCTGTATCCACCCCCGCTCCTGTATGAACGTTGTTTGTCCCAGACTCCCAGGAAGCATTCACAACTCATGGTTATTGTCTTGCCTCTGAATGTTTGTAACTCTGCATTGTTTCTCTGTATGTGTGTGTGCATGTGTGTGTTTGCCAGTGTGTACTTAAGTTGCCTCATACTGTATGTCAATCAGTTATATTTGTGTGTGTGAGACCATAGGAGGATGCACTCTGTTGAACAACCGCTAACAGTGTTTTTTTTTTTTTTTCCTTTTATAATAAATTGTTTTCCCATCCCTCTCCCCTCATGGTAACTTTGAGGTCTCTGGAAGTGTGTCTCATGCTATGCATTATGTCACCCCCTTTGTTTTTGTAAAACAAAATTCAATAAAATGGAAAGAGTGCAGATATGTTCGGGTGCCAAGCTGTCTTTTGTTAAAATAAATTGAGGTCATTTTAAATCCACCAGGAGGCAGTAGGCTAATGGACACAGCCACTGCCAGAGTAGATTGTACCTGGATTGCCTCTCATCAGGTAGATGGAGAGGAGACATGGTGCTGGTTCGGCCACTTGACCACATTCTTTTCCATACCAAACCGTGATGTAATGAAAAGCAGACTTAAATGTACACAGTATGAGCCTCAGAGTGCAGATGTGGACCTGTACTGAAACTATGGAGGCTGCTGGCCTTTAAACCATAACCCAGAAGGGCACAGCTGGTCCTGTGACATCAAC
>CM076977.1:30617329-30772329 GCA_039105355.1 Benthosema pterotum
GCCCCCTCACTGACCCATACTCTGACAGGTCCTGGTCTATTGTTTTGCACAGGTGAGCTTATTTCATTTCTTAAAATAGTCTACTTTAGGCAGTCAAATGTGTTTTTGACTGTTTATTGTCTATTATGTATGTCAGAATATAGTATAAACACAGTATTGTATACTTTAAGTCTTCCCAGCTTGTATCATGCCAATATAGGTCGGAGAAAAGGGAGGAAACAAAGAGAGTAGATGATGTATTTGTTTGTTTAGTCTAATTGTGTTATGTGTGTTGGTACAAAATCATGACGCAAATAGTCTTCTATAGGTCGACAGGACAACACTGCAGTGCACAGCATGCCACGCGGGCCTACTACAGGTCGTTAGCTAATGAGTTAGAGCTAATTAATCCAATTTAGTGGCATATGGCCCACATAGGCCAGGGGGGGTTGACACTTCTACAAGGGAAAGGGCACTGCACTTAAAAAGACAGTTAGAGCAGAGGTTAGAGGTTCAAGTGGAGTCTGATTACCCCTTGAGGGGGTCCCTGTAGATAAATTACAGTTCTGGGTCTCAGAGAGTTTACACATTTGATTAGTTTACACATCTCGGATTAAATTAACATTCACTTTAGTACAATATTTCATAAACTGGGGGTTCTAGAGATAGAATTAAAATTCTTCTCTCATGGAGGTCCTCTCAGTGGTTTTCAACCAGAGGTCCAGAGACCACCAGTGGTCCTTGAGGGGGTTCCAGGTGGTCCCCAGATAAATGTTGGAAAGTTGTTAAACCAGATGTAACTCTCGAGGAGCATAAACATTAAACCAAACGGACCCTTGCAGCAAGTTTCAGGTCCATTTGGTTTCATGTTTACTTACACTCTCAAGAGTTAAAATATTCATCATGTGAATTAGCCCAAGTCTACACAACTTGAGAATGTAGAAGATTAATGGTCATTTCCATCTGTATGTTTGACTGTTTTGTTTCCCAAATCCAACAAAAGCAAAAGAGATCTTTAGTTTTGAGTCTGTGGGGCTAAAATGTCCTCTAGCCTAAATGTCCGCTAAAATGGCAAAAATAGTGGTCCGTGGCTCAAATGCTGAATAAATTGTGGGGCCGCCCAGGTATCAAAATGATTGAAAACCACTGGTATATCTCTCTACCAATTCACATGAAAAAGTTTGGGACCCATAGAAGAAGAACCACTAGTGGCTTCCACGCTCATGTCTCCATCACCTACACTGCTGATCCCATCCCTCTAACAACGACCTGGCCAATCAGCGCGTGTCTCTCTCTCTCTCTCTCTCTCTCTCTCTCTCTCTCTCTCTCTCTCTCTCTCTCACGCACGCGCGCGCGCGCGCGCACACACACACACACACACACACACACACACACACAGCACACACACACACACACACACACACACACACACACACACACACACACACACACACACACACACACACACACACACACACACACACACACACACACACACACACACACACCAACGTCAGACCGTGGCTGAGGAGGGAACAAAGAGAGCCGACCGACGGGAAAATCCTGCTCAGTGCTCAGACACACGTACCATAAACAACACGTCTACAAAAGCAATAATGTCCTCCTTCTCGCGCTCTCCTTTTTCCTTTTCCATTCTTATTATTTAGCGGACCCTGCGGTCGCTACAGAACACACGTCTCGCTGCAGAAATTCCTTCGACGAAAACAAACAAGCCAACGAGTCCCCCCGACTGTTTTGCTACGAGAAAGAGGAAACTTGCAGGCGTCGTGAAGACATTTGTCGGCCGAGGCGTTAAAGGCTCTGTTGGTTGATCCATTGGTTTACACGACTGTAGTGTAAGTATCTCGCATCTCCTTTGACTGTCTTGTCTCTGTTGACCCACAATAGGCATAATAATCAGCTTATTACATTCTGCTATATGCTGCTGCATGTGCCAAACTTGTGTAGCCTATACAACTTTTCCTACCTTTGTTTTTGAATCGCAATATAGGTACTGATGTGGCTGTTTTGGGTTGAATGATTGACATTTGTTTGGAGAATTACAGTACATTTTAAGCACAACTCCAAACAAAGACTGTGTTAACTGTGAGTGTGGCGACATCATGATGCCCTTCTACTTGTTTATCATCAAAACACCGGTTAACCAACAGCAGAAGACACAGATGAGATAAAAGGAAAAGAAAAATAGTGGGTTAGACTCATCTTTAAGTTCTGCTCTGTTATTCGTAACTATACCACCAATAATACCATTTAATATAAATAAAAACACTTTCCTGCCCTTGAACATTTCTTTCAGTGGCTGTTTTGGTTAAATGCGTGCTCGGTACCCTACCTACCCTCTCACAGGATCTACCTTTTTATGGTAAACTTTGCAACACTATGGGTTGTTTTGTGTCTGTTGACATAACCTGCCCAGGCACACACCACAGCATGTGTGGATATAAGATGCTGCTGGCTGTGCCCTTTTGAATCGATCTCTTATCTGTTTGCATGCTATTCAAAGACTAAATGTTTTGCCTGTAACCACACACCATCTGCCTTGCCCTCCAGGGCCCTGACAGGCTACTGTCCAGATCAAGTGTTCTGTGTGTGTGTGTGTGTGTGTGTGTGTGTGTGTGTGTGGGCGGGTGAAGCACAGCAGATGGTAAGATGGAAGGGATGGCTTGCAGATATGGTGGCTAATTGTTTGTCTTTTTCTATGGTTGAGAAAATAATCTGGTTAATGTAGCCTAGGTGTTGCTTTCTTCTTCTTCAGAATTACCCACAGAAACAAGATGAGAGTTGGCTTGAATTTCCACAGGGACCACCTACATTCTAAACTCCTATTGTCCCTCTATGGCCTATGCCCCTACTCAGTTACTCTCTAAACTATTACCATCTGGCTTTTGACCCCATAACCTTGATGACATGACTTAACCTCTGACCACATATCCGGCCTTGATGGATGGTCTGTGTGTGTTTATGAAAACGATGCCTCCATCAGTTATAATTGGCTATGCTGGCTTCATTTGGCTGAGTAGAAGTGATTGTGCTTGTTGCCAGTCTGTTTATGTCATGTAGTGTACACATCATGCTTGCGTCATCGTGTGCAATTTGGAAACATGGCTGTTCCGTCCATCATGGCATGCCAAATTTAGCTGACAGTGAGTGAGTGGGTCCACATCGGCTCCTCAGAGCGGGAACTGGCTCACTTCTAGTGGCTCACTGTGGCGTAGCTGTAGGGGCCTCAGGGCCCTGCTGTCTTCATTACCGCACAACGATGTGGGCGGGGTTAACAAAATGTCATCCACCCAGAATCACAGGGGGTTGGATGGGTCCATAGATGTTAAAAATCTCTCTCTCGTGGAGGGACGGACCACATTATCATACATCACGTTCCGTGCTTGACCAAATAAAATGACCTCGCAAAATTTCATTCCGTTCAATCACTATCTCTGCCCTCCCGATTGTCTTCTATGTGTACTGCCAATCAAAACATCAATATGGGGTGATCTAACCAGCCAATCATCAGCCAATGCTGGTGTTTAGTTCACACATACCCACAAGGTGGCCATAAGAGAGGCTAGCGCCCCTCAACAATAATTGCCTGCAGTAGTTCATTGGAGGCATGTTCGTCATCGTGAGGGCCGGAATGTGGATTGGCTGCGCTGCCAATCAAGTGGCTGCCCTCATATCACTTGAGTATGCCCCACGGCCCAGAGCTGAAGGAGGCTTCTACACTTCTATGTCTACGGTTGGATCAACAGCAATACCAAAGGCCACATCCTGGGGTGGGGTTGCCAGCAGTACCCTTCCCAGAGTCATGTAGGTGTCAGCAGTGTAGAGCAGTGGTTTTCAACCCTTTTGATACCAGGGGCCACTATTTATTCGCCATTTGAGCCACGGACCACCATTTGATGACGTTTTAGCCCCACAGACCCAAAACTAAACATTTCTTTTCCTTTTGTCCACAATTCCAGGCTGGATTTCGCAAACAAAATGGGCAAACATCAAAATTACCATTAGTCTTCTACATTCTCGAATTGTGTAGACTTCTTAATTAAGTTGGTTAATTCAGATGATTAATATTTTAACCCTTGATAGCGTAAACATGAAACCAAATGGACCCGCAAGGGTCCATTTTGTTTCAAGTTTACGCTGTCAAGAGTTAGATCTGGCTAACTAACATTCCATCATTTAGCTTGTTTCACTTGTTTAGTTCTCTCTCCTGATTAGACAAACTGTATAGCAATAGTTATTATCCCAATTCAATATGGGGGAAAAATATCCCTTAGTAAACCTTTTAAATTTCTTAAATAGTGAAATTCACAAAATGTCAGTTTCCGATCCATTTTCAGTTAATTGTCCAGTCCCAATTGGCAGTGATGAATATTCTTTGCAAGCCAACTTTGTGTGAGTGCCACTGTCATAGGTTAGGTGTTTCTGGGCTTTACAGTTGGGACAGTATATGACATGCATTAATCTTGATCTGTTTGTGACTGTCACTGAAGCCGGCTTCATTAGAGAGAGTGTTCTTTGGTCCCGGACATCCAGGCAGTGATAGAGTAGTCAATTTGCCGCAACACACCGTTTGCAATAGTGAGAATATAATATTAATAAAGTTGTGCCCATTGCAGCTACAGTGTACTGTGACTAGGGAATGCACACCTACTGTAGTGTATTATTCAGTGGTGCTTTTGTTACATCACTTTGCCTCATTCCCGTAGAGCTGAAGTGTTAAAACACTACAGGTTAGAATAGAGTGCCTATTTAATTTGTTTAGAGTGGAGATCGCAGAGGGGGTAATTATCAATTATTGATATTAATATTACATCTATTTTGTTGTTGTTGTTTTCCGGGCCAATATGACTTTAAAGGGATAGTTCAGATATTTGAGGTTAGGCTGTATGAAAATTGGTGTGTTGGCTTCTATAGTATAATTTTATGTAGCCATCGTCTGCCTCTGTTCCTTGTATTTGTATGCTCTTTTTACTTGTCACTATGGACCATGTGTCTTTAATAAAGTTTGGTTGAAATAGTTGGCATTAATATAGTGGTGTCAACCGTATTAATTGATTGATGTCCAGAGTCTTGTGGTGGAACTTCTGCTCTGGTTTTGGTGAAATATGAAGTAGTTACAGTCGACTTGTGGGGGTCATTGGGGCCACACGGTAAATTAATCCAAAAAACGAACACCACTTGTTATGTATTGTTGGCCTATTTCTAAAATATTAGCAAATCCTTTGATCATTTTGATCATTTATTACAATAGTTAAACAATACAAATGATGTTAGTCTTGTGGATTGATGTATTTACTGCCTGGCCCCAGTGACCCCCACAAATTGGCTGCAACTACTTGATAATAGCATGCAAAGATTGTGTACTAGAGTATTTATCTGGCTACGCAAGACTAATAGACCTGATGGCTGTAATTGGAAGGAAGGAGGTGATAGAGGGATTGTGTTTGATCATTTCAGATAATAGGGGTGTTATCTGTTCTGTTGATATCTGTTCTCTTAATTCTCGATCTAACGGCTGCATTTGACAATCATTCGGTCATTCAATCTTAATTTACCGCCTGGAGAACTGGGTAGGTCTATTAGGCACAGCCATGTCCTGGTTTTGTTTGACTTTGACAAGCACGACATTGGCTCAGGTATGCCACAGGAATCAATTGTTCTATCTGTAAATATTGCCACTGGGAGAACTTATTACTAATCATGAAGTGAATTTCCATTTCTATGCTGATTACACCCAGCTATATATTTCTGTAGCTCCAGATGATCCCTGTGCTTTAGACACATTGTTGACCCCTCTGTCTAGCAACAAATGTTGGATGAGTGAGAACCTTCTCAACAAGGATAAGACAGAAGTTCTCATAATTGGCTCTAGTGAGCACAAAGAATCTGTACTAACCAGACTTGGCAACCTGTCTGACTCTGAGTTGAATTTTAATTTGCGCATAAATCATGTTACCAAAACTGCCTTTTTCACATTAGAAACACTGCACAAGTCAGAGCCTATCTGTTATTGGATGATGCTAAAACTGAACTAAAGCTGATCCACGCCTTTGTATTTTCCCAGCTTGGTTACTGCAATGCCCTTTTTTTCAGGCCTCCATTACAAAACAACTGACAGATTACAACTTGTCCAAAATGCAGCTGCCAGCTGAGAGAACATATTACTCGTGTCCTAGCATCACTGCAATGGCTCCCAGTTGTCTTTAATTTGATTTTTAAATTATTTTACTTGTTTATAAAGCTCTCAATGGTCATGCACCTTCCTACCTATTGTACATGACTGACTCCCTAAGTATATCCCAGGCCACCCCCTCAGGTCTTCCACTGCCTACCTGCTTCATGTGCCCAGAAAATGTCAACTAAAAAACACGTTGAGGCAGCCTTTTGCTTCTATGGACTGATGGCGTTTAACAAAATCCCACTATACCTTTGACAGGCAGCCTCTGTAAACATTTGGATAGCACAGCTCAAGACTTACTGTTATGCTCTTGCTTTTAACTGCCTTTTCACTGTATTGTATTTTTTATGTTTTATGCCATCTTTTATGTCCTCATTACATCACTTCTTTAATTATACTTTTTATTTTATTTTCATTCATCTTATTTTATTTTGGTTCTGTTCTTTTCATTCCTCTATTGCTATGTGAAGCACTTTGAGCTGCATTTTATATCATCGCTATACAAAGTTTTTGTTTATTATTATTACATATTGGCATTTGGCTGTTGGTTAATAAAACTGCAATATAACAGAACCATAGCTCAATTTTAAGCTGTCTGCCTGGGCCCTTCTTCATCGCCCTTGACTCTCTCTGACTGCTGGGTTCTGGGTTGACCTGAAACACCACAACAACAAGTGATTTAGCGTATTTATCCATGAAAAGCCCATGCAATACAACATTGCATTTATTTTGCACAGCACTGGTTTCAGGGCAACTGACCTGTTGTCATCCAGATCCTTGGCATTGAGGAATGTGATTATGGTGGAGTACTTCCATCAGGGCCTGAGGTTTTTTGTTGTGTTATTTTGACTTGCTCAGTGTCCTAGGTAGCACACACTATAATATACTATATTAATTAAATAAATTAAGACCACTCAAATTTATTTTGTATCTGTGCACTTTTTATGTGGAATATTCCCACTGTGCTTGGGACGACAGAATTATGTTAACAATAGGGATGCCTCGATGACACTTTTTCCAATGCGATTCGATTTCGATAAATCAGTGCCAAAAGCGATTCGATTTTCGATAAATTTCGATTTCGATTTAATTTCTATTTCGATTCGATATCGATCCAGCACATTTAATTCTGTATGATGTTGCATATCTGGCATATCTTTTTCTTTCAGGCCCAAGATGGTACAAATGGAACCAAATGGACCCGCTAGAGTCCATTTGGTTCACATTTGTATCTTCTCAGGAAAATTTAGAAAATGCGTGGAATTCCCCTTTAACCTTTTTCTTTTTTTCTGGTAGTGTCTGTTCACTGCACTAAGAACTGAGTGGACCACCACACACACACACACACACACACACACACACACACACACACACACACACACACACACACACACACACACACACACACACACACACACACACACACACACACACACACACACACAGCAAAACTGCAAGTTGCAATACTGTGCAAAGCTAAGAGTCCAGAGTTAAATTTCACTCATTCTGCGTGGAGAATACAATGCTACCGTTGGTAGCATAGCCTAATAACAGACAGGCAGGCAGACAGAGAGAAACAGACACTCACACACACGCAGGCAGGCAGAGAGAGGCAGACACACACATACAGGCAGGTAGACAGGCGAGCATACAAAGCGAGACACACGGACAAGCGTGCGCGCACACACACACACACACACACACACACACACAATGCCGGCGCGTTATTCCACAACCACCACCACAAAACGGTCCATGGAACGGTAGAACTATCACCACCACTATTCCAAACTTCTCTTTCCCCCACCCCCTCCCTAGTCCCGACACGACACCTCCGTGGAGTCGCTGTCGCTGTCTGGCCGTATTTCTAAAGTGAAATACGTCCGACATGACTGCTTGATGGGTGCTTTGCGAACTTGCTAAGTTGCTAACTAGCAACAACAACAGCTCTGCCCTCTGGCTCTGCCCAGAGGTAGAGCTGTTGCGCAAACTCTGATCACTTCATGGGGTCAGCCCAATGGCGGCTAATCTACATAGACTTCTATTGAATTGGGACAACTGGAACCACGTGACCAGGCTGTTTTTCCGCCCCCTCAATGTCGCAATTCTTCTAATAGATGGCCCTGCCTTGCGCCGCAATGCATGCTGGTTAGAAACAACGAAAAGCGGGAGTGGATTACTGGAATGGAGTGAATTAATGGAGCGAATTAATCGCAGAATTTATCGCCATTTTTCGCCATAGTGCGATGCGATTTTGATAACGTTTTTTGGCTGATATCGCGTCGATATGCGATAAGCATATCGAATCGCGGCATCCCTAGTTAACAACAGAATTATGTTATGGTCAGAATATCACCAGTAGGACTATCGTCGGCAGGTCCTTTAACAGCTCTGTCTTGTGCTCCGCAGCTAGTGTGAAATCAGGCTATATACAGATATCATCTGGGACAACTGTTATTCAACATTTCATACTATGCTTACTGCTCGCTGTAAAGTTTGTTGCCCATTTATTGTTGAATGCCATACGAATCCCAGCCTATCAACTCCACTCTCTGTCAAAGTGTATACAAAAACCATGAAAATCTCGTATGTCCTCACTCTTCAGAGAGAGGACCGAGAGGAGTCTGCGTAGAATCTCAGGAGGGTGGAAGCTTAGGGAAAGCTGCTCATCCTTGTTCTGTAGTGATTGTTTCACAGGGTGATGGCTGGCAGTCAGCTGCCCCTTCTCCTCGGTCTGTTCTCTATCCCTCCTTCAGATCATTTCCGCGGACTTCGTTTTCACTCTTGTGTACGCTTGGCCTTGAAGTACTGTATATCCAGAGCTGATCTGATTAGGAAGGAGGGTGTGGATGTGCACACATACCCATCACAGGGGGCATAAGGCCCTGCCCTTCTACCCGTCTGTAACTGCCCTCTCCAAACCACAAAAGCATCACTTATGCCTCTCCTTTCCATGCCAGCATTCAGAGGAATTGCTACAGTATTTTCGCGTTGGAAAAAAAAAAGTTTAGAAATCCATGTCGCTGCACCTCCACTAGCTAAAGAGTGCATCCCCTGGAGAGAGCTTGTAGATCAGCTATTTCTGTCCAAAAGTGCCCTCTTTCTCGATTTCAGCCCCTGCTTCTCTAACACTCTGTGCATGTCCCTGGAGAAGGGATACCAGTTTCCGCTGCAGGTGCATTGTGCCAGGCCTGAGCACGATTTATGTGACAAGAAACAAAACCTACCATAAAATGCCACTTGATGTTGATCTATGTCGGAAGTCACTCGACAGAGTTGCACGCCCACCACTGCCTCCATAACACTGCACCTGCTGGGACAATGCAACATTATAGGAAATGAACATTATAGGGACGGCACAATGCATGCATCGCAAGTTAGAAGTTTATTTAAACACTTCACAGAGAGGTGTATGTGGATCACTTGGTCACATATTGCCATGACAGCTCTACTTTGGTAGATTTGGTTAAATGATGATGACAGATGATTGTGGTGTCGCTCCCTCTCTGGTGTCAAGTATCATTTGCTGCCACGGAAATAATCAAGAGGCTCTCCTCTTCAGTGCTCTCATTTTCTGCCATTTTTGAGTGGTGCAACCACTCCATGGCCCAGCTTTGTCCCTATGTGTCCACCTCATCCCTATGTTTAGCGTACCAGACTTCCGGTCTGATTTTTGTCATTCTCTTTGTTTTCCTCCAGTCATCCATGATATGAGAATTTGAAGATGGGTGTCACCTACTGTCTCTTTAAGAAGAAGGCTATCTGACAGATCCTTGATGCTCTGACATCGCACAAATGAGAATTTGTTCAAATGAGAATTGTTTAATCAAAAATCTCTTAGTCAGTGTCCTTGGAGCCATGGTAGCCGACTAGCCGTACAGGCTTCACCCGCTCCTTTAGTCCAGCTCCCTCCAAATGACCTTCTGTCTGTCTCTCTTTTCCACTTGTGACAAGTATGATGAATGCCTTTCCATCTGTGAACATGGTCCTCTGCTACTGTGTGATGATGTCTGGCACTCCCCACGGAGGAGACACACCTAACCGCCCCTGATCGCCCTTTGTTCCACCTGCTCGTTTTTGTGAGAACACATTCACTGTGGAGAGCGATTGTGTGCATCCCGCAATTCTTATTCGTGCCCAGTCATGCCCCTTCCCCTGTTTCTCTCTCTCTTTCTCTCTCACTCACACACACACACACACACACACACACACACACACACACACACACACACACACACACACACACACACACACACACACACACACACACACACACACACACACCAACTCAGGCTTGTTTCACTAGGGGTGCTGTGTTGCCAGTGTGCATACGTGTGTGTGCTGACTCAGGAAGAATGTTAATGTTGTAAAATCCCATTAAGAGTGATGTGGCGTGGGGCGGGGGGCTGAGCAGGGGGCTGTTCTGTTCAGGGACAGTACGGTTGTTTGAAAGGCCAGACTTGTGCCCTCATGTTTCCCACCATGTAATAGAATGTAATCACTCCAGCGCCTTTGAATTAAATCAAATCACCTCCTTCCTCCTTTATGTCTTTCCAGGCATGCTCCCACACCCCCTTCATGATGGTTAAAATTAATTTGTACTTGTTAAACTGAGACAGAAGGAGCGCATTAGTTCAAATTTTCACCTGCATTTAAAGATTGAACTTTAAAAAAATATAACATTTTTAAAGTTTGCTATGCTTTAATGTCTTTACTGTGGAACAGTAGTCTTGATGTGTGTACTGTGTTGCATCAAGCACATTTGTTATAACAGATTTCCTTAAACAATGAAACATATTGGAACAATATGCAAAGCGTTGGCCTTCGGGAACTTTGGTGAGTACAGTGCAGACAGGTGGTGGACGGTAGCTATTGTGTGCTTGGATCCTAATGAATCAGGTGTTGTGACGCAAAAGCGCTGCAAAGCTTGACAGGCTGTTAATTGAGCGACGCCCACCCACACTGTCTGGTGCAGCGGCAATGCGCCAACAGCTGTCAGCCTATCTGCACTGATTAGATTCAGTAGCAGATATATTTTCCTTTTTCTTTAAGAGGTCTTTCCTCTAATATGCTTCGCTAATTGAACTGCCATCTTTCCCCCAGTTTATTCCACACTTTGTATTATAAACGAATAGTTTATGGCTCTCATGCACTGGGGCTGCCTGGGGGCTTTCTGGGAGTGATGCGGTAGCCACATAGATTGGATTCTCACCCTGGCCCTTCTGGAGTGATGATGAATGCATCTCCCAATGGACATTAAAATGGAGAGAGGAAGAGATACTGGCAGTAGATAGGAAGGGATTCCAGCAGTGACGGGAATCGTTTATCTCTCTCGCCACTGATCTGATCTGTGGAAAAAGAGTTAGGGGCCACTGGAAGTGACTGACTTCCACCCACGCGTGTTCTGTACTGGTGCCGGTAAGGTGCACTGAAACACTGCTTCCTGTGATTAGACAAATAATGAGTGAAAACGCGTGTTGGATTATTCATTGCATTCCCTGTTCCCTCTTGCCTCGATTGTTCTTTATTCCCTGATAAAATATGTATTTATTGCTTGTACTTCATGTACCTGTGTGGTGGGAGTAACCTGAGTGTGTATTATTACAATGGTTTTATTGTGATTAGACCTACAGTATCTGTTGTTAGGATCAGTGGAGCGGCTCAGTGATGTTTATCCAGATGGGCAGTGTGAATTCAGGGCTTCTTCCTCCATCTGTCAGCAGTGAGGACAGGACAGGCAGAGAACTACTGATGGTTTTGCATGAATTCCAGACAATACAGCACTGAATGATCTATGGCGGGGTGTCAAACGCATCTTAGGTCACAGGCTGGACTGGGCTGTATAAAAATGGCTTTATGCAACCAACACTTCATTCACTGTGCCAGACCACACTATTTGATTTGATGATGTAATGGCATCATTTTTGATGGTTTGTATTAATAGTGGTGCAACATTGACATGGTAACTTTAGTTAAAAACGTCTCATGTTAGTATATCTGCTATTCTCAAATAGCTGAAATACATGCTTTATTAATGTTCTAGTTTGTAGCCGAGAACTTTTTTAATGGTTTCAAGTGGAGATTGTCAGGAAAGAGGGATGGAGAGAGAAGGGGAGAGACATGTAGCAAAGGTCATTATGAACGGGACTCGAACATGCGACGCATTGTCAGGACAAAGCCTTAATTGAACAAATTTTAAGCTAAATGTAGGCTACACAATTGCAACCAATATATTTTTAAAGCATGCATAAATGTCAGCAAAGATGTTGTGCACACTGCACAGATCGCAAGGTACAGTACAAGATTGTGACAAGTAAATAGACTACCAGGAATCACAAATTCATCGTCTGTGACTGAAAAGGCAGGGGAAAATGTTGTGCATTTGACCCAGATGGAGATGAGAATGGAGGGGAATGGGTGGACAGAAGGGATCAATAACTACCAGGGTAGGAGGAAGATGGGAGCAGGCCCTGCCAGCGCGGGGAGAACTTCATTGCCTCTTCTTATTACCATATTAATCAAGCGGTTAGTAGCATCGTTAAAACTGTTGTCATTATCACAAGTACTTCACTAGGAATATAAAGGGTCGTGGTAGATGGTTGAGCCTGTGGCCGCCAGTGACAATTGTTTTGGGGTGTAGCATAATGTACTTTAATACAGCCTGTATATTGTGATGGAAATGCACAGAATTCAGTGCTAAAGGGATGGAGCACAAATTGTATGTTCTCAATTATCCACCATTTCAGGTGTGATTTCAGTCGGTCCGCCCTTTCTCAGTGGCTGTGTTTCCAACCTTGGAAACGGTTAAATCAAAACGTCCTCTCATCTGTGCTTGTCATTTGGGATCAAGAGGTCACCTCACTATGTCACTGTTGCCACTAAATCACTAGCGTGAAAGTAGCCGAGCTTTGACTTGTCATCTAGGGGCGAATCAAACCAGCACTGGAAACAGACGTTGGCTTGCTAGTGGATCACCAACTTATGTCTCTTCACCTAGAAAAAGTTTCAGGGACCCCTGAGCCAGTTCTGTAATTATGTTGTAAGATTATGCTTATTGGAATTCCCTGACATCTGCGATAAATGTACCATGTTGCGTATATTTATCCTGGACACTTATATTATGTCAGGAAACCCAGACCCTGCAAAAGTACTGACGATTATCACAGCGTGCTACATAGATAGTGGTTTTGTACACTCTAAGGTCACTGGAGAGAAGCAACTATTGATTCCTGAAGTGTATGACACATGTCTTGGTGACCGACATGTCTTGGTGATTGATTCATCGCATATCCATAGGAGCGAGAGAGGGAGATGGAAATCGAAAATATCCTGATCAATGCAATACCCCTGGTGGCATACCGGCAATTTTGTAACACGGCAAAGTTGCTAACTGACAGTTCATCGCAGTGGGACCTTTTGCTTGTGCTGATTGATCAGCTACTGCTATGTTATAAGCTCCGGGGGCTGATTTCAGTTTTCTGTTATTTTCATGTCTTTTATATCACAAATCCAGCCTGGCCCCTGGGTATGTGAGAGAAAGACATTTAACCTAACCCAACCAGGATGTTGCTGTGACTCATTTAGTTAATGCGTTGACCTTAAAAGCCTAATAACAAAGTCCTGTGTGTGTTTAATGCTTCTCACAATTGTTGTCATCCAGTCATTTAGTATACTAAATACTAGTCTAATCAGGCCGTTGGACTCAACCCACCCTTAACAACGGTCCAGGAAGTGGAGCACTTGTCCCAGACCCGACCTACCAGATTGATAATGCTTCGTATCTGCACACACAGCTTGTAAATCATTGCAGTGTAGCTGACAGTAATGCTGAGATAGAAAATTTGCTCTCCGCCGTCCACTGACATTTACCATTTAGCTGCATGCTCTCGCGTATGTCTGCACTCATGCACGTGTGCACACGCAGTGCACGTCCCTACCTAGTTCCACTTGCAGCTTTCCCCTGTGTTAAGCCATTGTTAGGCACCCACAGCACCAGCATGAATTATTGAATTGTCTTCTGTGTTGTGTGCTAGCTGCAGTCCATTGCTTGGATGACGTTCCACAGCTCTGTTGCTTGCAGAGTCTCCTGCAGAACAGGAGATCTTTGCTCACTCACAGTCACAAGGTAGAACACTTTAGCAAAACAGTGGGTGGGTAACAGACCAATGTTTATGGATCACAACAAATTTTCTTTTACTATATACCGTTTTTACCTACATGATGTTTAATAATAAAAGGTCAAGTAAATTGAAGACAAACAAACAAATTAAGAAATTACATTAATAAAAACAATAATTAAAGGACCATTTCACATTTCAATGTATTGTCATATAATGGGTCTTCACTAATGTGATAAAATAACACTATTTTTTTTCTACTCCGTCTGTGTCTCACAGGAGCGCTGTGGGCGGTTCAGCCCTACTTGAACTATTTGAACTATTATCTTCATGTCATGATTATAAACTGAACACAGGGCCTGAATGGAAACAAGACTGCAAGGATTTTGACTATGTTTGACTGTACCTTGTACTTATTTCATTTATGTCCATTCTGCCAATAATATTCAATCAAAGAATCTCTTCTTCCATGAGCATCATCGATGGATTCCATGAGCATCATCGATGATAATAGGAACTGCAGGCTTTCTATCCCTGAAAAGTTGCAATGCAAAAATAGAAGCCACAAAAATAAATGTTTTTCAAAAAATATTGTTTAAAAAAAAATAATCTGCTGATGGAAGACGGGTTTCTGAACCACCCACAGCCCTCCTATGAAACTCAGTGAGCAACAAAATGTTTTTTATCATGTACATAAGTGAGGACCTATTATTATTATTATTATTATATGAATATAGGTTGAAAAGAGTTCCTTTAAAAAGTAGTGGAAATGATCTACAAGACAACGTGTTGCAATGTGACTGGTTGTTTGCTTGCAGATCTGCTACTTTTAATGGCTTGGTCCCAGGCAAATGTCTAATTCTAATCCATCTTTTGGGCCTCGGCCTGAAACACATGCTAAACACTTGAGCTAGTAAATGTATTAGATTTAATTCATATATAAACATTAAACACTGAGATGTAGCTGTACGCTGAGTGACAGTTGCCCGTCCTACACAGCAGTTGAGATCTCCTGAGCTTTGTCTTTATGACGCAGAGCAGTCCTGGGGCGTTTTTGTGGGAGGGGGTATCAAAGTCAACGCACAAATGGAACTGACATTTTGTCACAGTAGCTTCTGTTGAAATCCATCCTCGCCCCCTTCATAATTTTGTTTCTCATAGACTTAACACAAACTATAGATGATCTAACGGGAGGCACTCTGCCTATGGTAATGACTATTGGTCACATTGAGCCAGTTTGGCTGTTGGAGTGACATGGCACTTTTGAACAGCTAACATACTATCCAGTTAGGTTCAGTGTCATCAGACTCGTCAGAGTCTACAATGCAGTACAAAGGGTTTCAGGCCATTTCTGATCATAGCATTGAACTATGCGGGTAGCATGTGGAATAATGAGCCTTTGTGTCTTGCCTTTTCTCGATTCAAACTAAGGCATTAACGGTATTTTTTTCAGTCTTTTACCTGCCATGTCAATCTGGTTGAAACTAGTTTGCACTATAATTGAAGTGCTTATTAATGGCAAATGGGTTAATTATGTTTTCCCTTGATAATATGAAACTAGTTTGCACTTAAGAGAGAAGTCACATTCCTGCCCTGTAGGGGGGAAAGGAGTTAATCAAACGATAAGATATTGAGAGCAACATGGCCTACCTGTGATGTTGTCCTGTCTTTGTGCTTGCTCAACCTTAACTCAAGTGCAGGATCATTCTCAGTCAGGGCCTTTGTTACTGTATCCTCTATGTTCCATGTGAGTTTGTAAATGTACATTTACAGGTATATTTGAATAGGTTGTGAGTCTGCCTGTGTTAACATTGGTCAAGTCCCCTCACCTTGGTTTCTACTTGGAAAATAACCCAATAGTGGTGGTGAGCTGCTATTTACTGTATGTCACTATGGCACACTATGGAATGGATGCTTCGAAAAATGGCCAAACTCAAAAAGACGGATGTTCCATCTCAACGACTACTTGATATGCTGAGAATGTGCAGCTGTGTATGAATAAGCACAACCGTGCAACAAAATGGGTGACTTTTCGCTTCACATCAGTCAATATGATAAAGAAGTCATTGACCATATTTACAGGATGACCATTTTGCTTGAGCATCTTACTTTCGTAGGGAATTCTACGTTATGGAGCCAACCCTGCAGACCTGTTTACTAGCGGGTTGTTGGGTGCAGGCTGCAATGTTTGTGCCCAGATTTTCAGAGCGTCTGCTCCACTGCTCTGGCAATGACACCATGTCTGGAGGTGTGGCTGGACTCGGCACAGTGTATTTTTGGAGCTAATTCACAGTTTTTTAGCTCTGGGGGGTTGCACGTGGAAGGCGGTGTTTGGAGGGGGCGATGCACCCAATGTCTCCCGGCTAGGTGATTTATCTGTGCTCCACATTGCCGTGACGCAAGCCTCTTTAGACTAGAATTTAATGACCGAGCCTACGGACGCTCTATTCAGCCGGTGCTCATATACCACTCAAATTCTCCAGGGGATGTGATTGGTTTCCTGGGAATGTTTTGGAGGATTGAGAGTGAGCGATGGAGATTGAGGAGAGAGAGGGTTGATGGGACGGAAAGGGAAAGAGAAGCTATTGTGTCTCCTGCGGTTCATAGTGATTAATGATGGTTCACCCTTTTTCCCCTCCAACCATCATTAAATATGTCAAGTCATTAAAATCGGCACTACTCTAGAAGTCCCCTTTCGCTGCATCCCTCCCAAACCAAACCACTTCTTGCAGAGTCAAACGGAAATATTGATTTGGCCAATATAGTTGCCATTATTCTTCAATATTTTTTCAACAATATACTGTAGGTATCTGCAATTTGCAGCCAATTTGTCCCAATTTGTCAACCTCTTACAACCATGGGTAGCTATTTTGGGCATGTCCAATTTTGTGCAGTGACACTTGCCTGTCCTTTTGGGTTTATATTCCCCTGTTCACTTCATGTTCTTTTCATATTCATTCAAATTAATCTAGCAAAAGGTTATCCTTGTTTTTGTTTTTGTTTTTGTTAAATGTTCTCAAACAGGGACTTTAATCAAACCAGATTAAAACTGGATGCAAGTGGCAGGTGGCTGAACTGGACCTTTGGCAGGGAAGGGACTAACAGACTGAAATCAATTGTGGTAGAAAATGAGTTGGGGCTTTGGATTTGCATAAACACAACTTCATTGCTTCCCAAGTCTATAAACTTTTACAAGATAAATACAAGTACATTACACTCAAAAGTGGTGTGGACAGATTGGAGGAGGCCCAGTACTATCTTAGTAGTACTAATGTTGTCCCTAGTTTAATTAATGGGACTCATTAAAAATAAGAGCTTCTGACTAAATAACTAAATTGTCCAAATGCAGCCAACGCTTCCTTGTTCAGGTTGGGACACTCAAATGCTTCCTGCCAGCAGTTTGTCATTAACTGTGAATGTACAGTCGTGAGTTTGTAGGAATAAAGTTCCGTTCTTTAAACCACACTATTTCATTTGATGATACTAGGACCTTACCCGTTGTGAATATATGAACAACAAATAATGTACAGTGCAAAGTGAATTAGTAGATCATAACAGTGTGGGTAAAGTGAATTAATAGAATAGATTATAGGCTACCAATGATCATGTAAGTATCTAATTGCTTTAATGTATTTGTGGGTACACTATACTAAAACAGTTGTGGCAAAGCAAGGGTGCCATTCAGGAACGTGGTGATAAATCTGATGAAGTAGCTGTTTCTGTGGGCATATGAAGCCAGTGACAAGGGGTTTAGAAAGTGAAGTGCGGTCCTAATAACTGTTTGTGTGTGTGTGCATGCGTGCATGTGCATGCATGTCTATGCCAAGAAGACGCACAATGTAACTTTAATGTGTTTATCGCATAGATATATATAAGGAAACCTTTATATATCTTCTATGATATCAATGCATAATGCATCGCGATCGGGGGGGGAGAAGCTGCAGCTAATAACGTGGACGAAATCCCTGTGAACCAAACATCATATGAAAACAGCGTTCACGTGAGATTGTAGTTGAGCCATTTTCGCTTGCGAGGCGGCCAGGGAAGGAAATGCGCCTGCTGCCGTTGCCATGACGCGAGAGTTGTGTTACCCTCCGTTATCACAATGGTGGGGCTGCTGCTGCTGGCCAGCTTGAACGTGCGAGTAAAAAGCGACTTGGAAAACAAACAACTGTCTTCCAGTTTGAATGCGCGCAAAGGGGCTGTCTCGCTTCCTTCCCGGCGTATCGTAAACCCACGTTGTGCCAGAGTTCTCCACCTCCGGCAACAACTCCACATGACAGTGGGGTAACACTGAGAATGGTGTCCTGTGATGTGTGTAATGTTAGGGGGCGTTCGGACGTTGCCGTGTTAAGTCGAAGTGGAAAATTTAATGCACTATTAATTTAATGATTCATTAACAATTGGTTATTTTGAGAAAAGGGCTTTGTCAGTCTCTTCCTTTTTTTTTTTTTTTTTTTTTTTTTTATCCCACGATTTTGCAACCCATTTTTTCACCCAGTGCCAATTCCTAATGTGATCCTTGGCTCTACACACCCTCCGCCAACCTGAGGAGGCAGCGGACTGGCCGTCAGTCTCTTCCTAATGATATGTTCAATGAGCGTGTGAAAACTCAGACAGATTGCTGCAGTCAGTGAGGACTTTCAGACAGACATTCATTCATTCAGACATTTCCTTAATTATAGTATTATAGTATGTTATAGTTATAGTATGTTATGTTATAGTTATAGTTATAGTATGGATCATGGCCTAGTTTTTCCACAATTTGTTATTTGTGGTGCATATTGACATGTTAGAAATATCTAAAATCAGGAGGTTTTTCATGGATTTCAGGTTAAGTATCCCAACCTGAACAGGGAAGTGTTGGCTGCATTTGGCCTATTGGATGTACTGGAACATGATTTCCTTTTTCCATTCCCGGAAATGTAAACCTTTTGGACAAACACGGTTTACACTTGAGACCAAGAGTGAAAAGATATGATCTATGTTTCCACAGGGATTTAACCCTTTAGTTACACATCTCTGAAATGTGTGAAAAAAATGTATACAACTGCTATTTGTGTTTTTTTTTTTTCTTTCTTTCTTTTTTTAGACCGATCAATCAATTACTGCAATTAATGCATATAAATGGCACTCTGGACCAAATGAGAGTGCTACAGGCTGGCAAAATGGCTACCAAGGAGTTAAGAGAGAGAGACTGCAGGCAATCGCTGCCCCTAAATTCTTCTTTTTGCTGTCCTAGATGTGATGGGTTGTCAATCAGACATCTCAAGTGGCCGTGTGTAGAGAGTGAGCTTTCTATTGATTCATGTCTTGGCCACCTTGACCCAAGTGGCCCCACTATATTCTCAGTAACAAGGGCAGACCTGGGCCTTGAGAGATGTGTAGGGAGATAGAGAGACAGGGCCGAGGAGAGTGCTGCGTCTATCCGGTAGAAGAAGTGTAAATGTAAGCTGTTCATCCTGTTGACTTGTCTGTCACAGAACACATGATCAGGGACTGGATCAGGAGTAATTGCTTTGTAAGCCTGAGGCAAGGGCATTGTGGAAATGTTTCATAGTTGACTGTGTGTCCAGACCCTGTGCGAATGGCAAACTCAATGTTCAATGCCAGTCATATCTCATCTGTCTGGACTTTATTTTATTCATTTATTTAATCTTCCTGGCCTAGTACAGTACTTATCTTAAGTGTCAAGGATGCCATGGAGACATTGCCATAAACAAAATAAGTTGCAGATGAAATTGTATATTTTGAACCACTTAGTATTTAGTGGCAATCTTTAGCTACATTTTTCTTGCAATTGAAGCTCAGATTGATGTTTTTAGTAGCTAAAAACAGTAATGTATTAATGCTTCTGATGAAAGCAAAATTATCTAGTGAGTGCACCGGAATGACTGACTGTTACTTCCAGTTCACCTAATCAGCTGGTGGCTCTTAAGCCATTAATTTTCAACATCACCATCAATTTTCAACATTAGATTTACTACGACGATGTAGCAAATTCAAGATTTCACCTCCTTGGACAGAGATGTGTTCCAAAGCTCTTATTAAAAAGACAATGTACTAATGTTGTCATCGCCTTAATATCTCCTCCTGGATAACTTCAGTTACTGAGGCATTTCATTAAATACACTTCATTTTGCAACTATTGTGTTCAAAACTTGCCAAATTGCTCACCCAGCACTCATCTGTGGCAATGTTATTACTTGGGAACAATATTCTGCTACACTTACTTATTTATGTATAATTAACACAACATTTGCCTCCTTGTGTTTAGCTATTAAAATTTAGCTTCCCGTCGCTAGGAAACACTGGCTTCCATTGTGAATCAAAAAAACTCTGCACACGCTCACAATCCTTAGCGGTGTTAGGGCGCAGATTGAGGTAAGGAATGATGTTAGAAACGTAATAAAACATTAGTCTGACCTCCTGGTCAGCATATTAGCATTTCTATCAATAGATTCTGTGTCTGAATATATTCTGACTCGAAAATGCCTGATTAATACTTCCGGTTCATGGTGGATAATTGCAGAGTTTGCTGCCTTTTGTGTGCATTCTGTTTATACTGGTAAATCTACGGGGGCTGTTAAATCTATGAGGTCAAATGGACAATGCCTCTGTCTACCTCTGGTTGCCTGTCCTCAGGGCCAGTCGCTGAATGGTGTCTTACGAGTTTATTTCCGCCTGGCAGCCTGTTCTCCTTGTCAGCATAACTTGGTCAACGCGTGTGTGTGTGTGTGTGTGTGTGTGTGTGTGTGTGTGTGTGTGTGTGTGTGTGTGTGTGTGTGTGTGTGTGTGTGTGTGTGTGTGTGTGTGTGTGTGTGTGTGTGTGTGTGTGTGTGTGTGTGTGTGTGTGTGTGTGTGTGTGTGTGTGTGTGTGTGTGTGTGTGTGTGTGTGTGTGTGTGTGTGTGTGTGTGTGTGTGTGCGCGTGTGTGCGCGTGTGCGCGTGTGCGCGCGTGTGCGCGCGTGTGCGCGTGTGTGCGCGTGTGTGCGCGTGTGTGCGCGTGTGCGCGCGTGTGCGCGCTCGCGTGCGCGCGACTGGGCAATCTATATTTGTTTGTAACTTTTCTTACAGACATACTACAAGACATGACTATAGATTTGGAAGCGTATTGATTTAGAAATAGATACCAAATATACTGTACAGGTGCATGTCAACCATGAATCTGGCAAGTATCAGGAATGTATTTATTTGTAGGAACCAATACATAGCATACAGTATATCTATTTAGCATACTTGCATACATGCATGCTATTGCAGTAGAGCATGATTTTTGCCTTTTTTAAACATTAACTGTTTCAATTCAATGCATACCTAGTACATACATGCAAACAGTACATACATACATACATACATACATACATACTGTACATACATAAATACATACTTACAGTGTCTGTAGTCCAGTTGGCAATGACAACAAATTCTAAATTTCTAAATTCTATAGTAGTAGTAGTGTGGGTTCTGTGAAAAAATACCATTACAACGAATACAAAACAAAGGGATGGTGTTGCTCAGCAGGAGAGACTAGATGTTGCCGACTGTTTCCCAGAGTCTTATCACCCAAATGTTCCCGGGACTGCATGGAGGTGTGCTCTCCATAGAATGCATTCTGTTGGTATTGGTGCCAGACTCCAGGCATTGGCATAGGCATGTAATCATTTAACATGAAGGCATATCCCTCCTGTGGGGAAGTGAGAACCAGCCTGCAGTATTAATCAGTGCTGCTGTCTTTGATAATATAAAGTGTCCTGAGTTCCACTCGGCAACATCTGGAGATACAGGCGGTGAAGGAAGGGCTCCACTACAGCTCCCTCCATTCTGTAGGGAGGATGGAGGGCTTAGCTATGGAGACATTATGCTCGCTGGAATGAAATGAAATCACATATTTTATTGAGTAAAAAGGCGGCAGGCCTACATGTTTTGACTCCACTGAGTCATCTTCAGGGCTAGTTTAGGTCCAACAAACAAACATGGTCCATATATAGAGATAGAACAAAAGAATAATCAGTACCTGTGTGTGAATGACATGTGCACATATATGAACGACCCAAACCACACACGTGTTTGTGTGTGCACATGTGTTCTGAACAATGACGAGATAATTAGTATACGTAATAACATAAGAAAAGAAAATACTAAAAGTAAAAAAAAAAAAAAAAAAAAAAAAAAAGCAAAAAAAAAAAACAGAGAAATGACACAAAAGGGGATCGGATCAAAACAAAAGTAACAAAGAAAAGTTTTGATTGTGCACCTTTGAGGGGGTGGGGGGTGTCATCATATTGTATAAATCATATACAAAGTTTGGCACGTTCAGTTAGGCTACTGTACTACACTGTCAAAGATGACATCGTTTTGTCCTGTGATTCTCCCTTTGTCAGGCTCTTTTTTTACTGCAGAATCATAAAACCTCCAGCGTATATAGATTATCATTTCATATTTCCCACAACAACCATCTGAAAGTAAATATCCAGTATTCAAAATGTCAAATTAAAAGTACGCAATCATGGCATCGAACTTTAAAAAGTACCAAAGCCATCCGTTGGTTTCTGTGTCGAACACTCTGATGTCATTGTAGTCCCCTTGGTTCCGCATGCCCCCAAATATGAACATCTTTGTCCCAATGATGGTGGAAGAGTGATATTGCAAAGCAGGCGGCGGCGTGCCTTTGGCGTTAATTGCACACCAGACCATCGAGGCGGTGTCCAACTTGTACATCTCATTGTAGTATCCAGTCAGCCGGTTGTATCCTCCATAGATGTACATGACCTTCCCCAAGACACAGGCCGAGTGATTGTACCTCGGGCCCGGGGCAGTCCCAGAAACCTCGGGCGCGAACCATCTGTGGGTGCCGACGTCAAACGTGTAAAGCACATGGCCAAGCTCAACTTCGTGGGGGCCATAAACGAAACTGAACCCTCCCCAGAGGTAGATGACATCTTCGATTAACACGGCTGTGTGGCCACGGCGCATGGACGGAATCTCAGGGGGGCGTCGTCCTCTTTCCGTTATCCCAGGAGGGATCAACTTGGTCCAGCGCAAAGACGCCGCGTTGAAGACATGCACGTCAATGTGGTCTATGTCTTCCACATAGGACACTCCAAACGAGTACAACTTGTGTCCCACTGCTACAGCCGGGACACAAGTTGGAGCAGCTCTCTCTGGTCCTCCTCGCACGGTGGTCACTGTCCATTGCAACATGTCTGTCTCTGTCTGTCTATCGCTGCCTGTTATTGTAGAAATCTATGGGAACAATTGAACAATGCCTCTGTCTACCTCAGGTTGCCTGTCCTCAGGGTCAGTCGTCGCTGAAGAGAGAAGGAGAAATGGTGTCTTACAAGTTTATTCCCGCCTGGCTGCCTGTTTGCTCCACCTTGTCAGCATAACTTGGTCAACCCCCTTGCAGGGAGGGTGTGTGTGTGTCAATGTCTTCCTCTGAGGTGCGAAAAAAAACAACACGCTATGACCCTCGTCATAGAAATGCTAATTTAAGTCTTTTGAATGGGGCTATCACACTTGGCTCGCAGAACTGTCAAACAATGGACTTCCAACCCGTTTGTCACGGTTCCAGCCAGCATGAACAGCAGCGCGAGCACTGTTTTTTACCCCTCATTGTCCCAACTCTTCTACTCTGATCTTAATGAGCTGTCTCTTTAGATGTCCTCAATGTGGAGAAGTCATTATGTCCCCCATCATGTAATCCATATCTGGATATAATCCCAATGAACCGTCAAAACTGTCAGTTGCGTCTAGAGATGATAACTTATTGTCGATCGCTATAAGGGTATCACTGACCTTGGGACATGAGTGGTCTGTTTGAGTGGGTGAGTGAGTGAGTCCTGGGATTCTGGTCGTGGCGTTTGTTGGAAGGAGTGAGTGTTGCCTTGGAAATGAAGGCACCGTCACCCTTTTTAGAAGCCATATCCAGGTGTTGCTCTTGTTGTAGGTTGTAGTGATGGTCGATGAACTGTTCCAGGTCCTTCAGCTTTCCGATTAACCATGGGTTATTGAGACTAGTAACAGAATCTGAGTGAAAAGTTTCTATCCAGCTAGCAGCAGGGCGCCGCCATGTTAGTTCTCACACCATCTCGCAAACGTGAGTGACATCATAGTGTGATGGTGGTGACATCACCCAAACGTTCCCAAGACTGCATGGAGGATGCGAGTGTGCTCTCCATAGAATGTTTCAAAATTATGAGACAAGTTAACTTCATTTGGTTACTATTTCTAAATTAAGAAGTAAGAGACGTGTTGTCTTGGCGAGGCAAACTTGCTAGTCTCTCAGACTAATTTAGGAGAAATAACTGGCCAAATGTAGGTCAAAATAGCAATTCTTCTACATTTTCTAAATGTGTAGAAACTGTAGATTATTGAAAATGAGGTAATTCAGATGTTTAAATATAATTTAACTCTTGAGATCGTAAAATGAAACCAGGTGGACCTGTAAGTGTCCATTTGTTTTCATTTTACGATCTCAAGAGTTACAGATCTAGAAGGGTGCATTTGGTTACCAATGGTCCTTTCTAGGAAGGAAGGATGATTCTATCCTAGGAGGAAAATGGTGAAAAAAGAGGGTTTTATCTCTATTTTTCACGGATGCCAAAGGTATGACGTATGTGAACATTAAAACGTTTTGCAGATTTCTTCTCTCCTTACTTTGAAAACCACAAAATGGTTTAATCAGTTCCTCTTCGGTTTGATGGATAATTTAACCTGCAAAACGCCAGCTGAGCGTTCATTCATGCTTCATAAATGTTTGAAGAGCTGAGGACTTAACATTTCATGAACGTTAACATTGCAACATCTCATAAATACTCAAAATAGCAGACATCTTCCCCATCCTTCCATCTTTCTTTCTTCTTATTGTTTTTCTGTTGCGATCCTTGTCCTCACTTGTTCAGCACACATTGAAGTTTGGCCTGAAATGAACCTGTGGCAATAATACGTCACTCAGCATGCCTTCAGTCAACACACCGTTGTCCTCTACATATTTTATTCAGTATTCACTACGGCGCTATCAGAGATCATGACCTGTACTTCTGCTTAGTTTCAGCTCAACACCACCACATGTCCAGTTTTGTTATATTGTTATATTGTCATTTCTTGCCCCCTGTCCCAAATGTATAAGCAGAGCATAACAAAATCTTTTAGGCAAATGCTTGAGAAAATCATTGCGAGCACATGTCATGCATGCACGTTATCATGTCTCTTAAAATCCCCCAATATTAAAATGAAATGTCCCATGTTGCTTTTTGTCTTTACAGGAAGTGGGTGGACTTTGGGCAGTGACTTGTTGGATTGGCAGAGATGCATTTTTATCAGGACACCAGCTCTCAGATGGATTAACAGGTGAGCTCGCTGCCTCACGGACAACCTGTCTCATGAACTATTCATTTGATACTTTGAACACTGCCTCCATTGTATCTTGGGGTTTTTGTTCTTTTTTATTGGTCATTCCAAATTCATTTGAACTGCCAGGGTGACCATAATGGGGCATATTGTGAGCTAATATATGTGATGATTGAATGACTGTTTTCTATGCAGAAGAAATGGAAGGGATATCAGCCACAGAGAAGTGGCTTGCCTATGTTTGAAAATGACAATGAAATAGCTAACCGATGAAGCAAATGGTCTGTTCTTGGTGCCGATTGAGGGGCTAATGAGACATTTTGATGATTGCCCTCAATTCTATGACCTATTGCTGCGAAACCTGATCAGACTATTTTGCATTTGCCTGCAGCGATGGGAAATGGATCCAAGGTGGGTGCTGAATATTTCAGCAGGGCTCGGCCCAAATTCAGCCGAGAAAGCTTACACATGGGTTGGGCAAGCTTTCAACATGTGGAATAGTAGTGTGGTACGGTTTCATGCGTTTCATACAAAGTCTTGGTGGTCTCATCGGGCAAACCTTGTCACACAAGGTGCGTTGAATGCCTCTGAATATTGTTTCCAGAAGCAGTAGAGAGAATGGCACTGTCAAATTGGAGATTAGGGCTGCAACTAATGATTATATATTTTCATAATCAATTAATCAAGACAATTATTGTATTATCGATTCGTTCATGTCACACAAAGACGTCACTGATTTCCACCCAGAAAACAGCAGCACTGATCACCGACTGGTTGTGATAGATATGCTCCCAAACCAATGCACAGTCTTTTTCACTTACAATACAAAGAAAGTCACAAAGTCACAAGTCACAAAAATAGTGAGTGTATAGCATGTTGATAGACATGTTGGTCATGCCCAGTAAAGTTATTTATTGTGTTTATTATGAAGAGGGTGAAATGGTGAGTTTTTAAACGTGAGTTTACATGGGGTGATGTAGGGTAGATAATGTGTGACAAGCTGTTTTCGATCGTCCCATTACTCAGATTTCTCTGAGTAATGGCCACCAGCCAACAACAACTTCACAAAGCACTGAAAAGGCTGTATAGAGCACCTGTATTGTTGCATTGGCTAATATTTCCACAACTTTGTCACAATTAAACTGAGACAAATTAGATGCCAGTGGAATACCCTGCATTTAACACTGCTGCCTTGATTACAATTAATAAATCAGTTTCCAACTAATTGAATAATCGTTTCAATTATAATTAATTGTTGCAACCTACTGGATACTGGTCTCAAACCAAGTATTGGGCATTTCACACACAGAGTAATAAATCACACCTCTAGTTTATTTTCAATTGGACCGGAGCTTTGTGCTTAGAACACCTTGTGATAAAGCAAGTTTCACGCAGTGCGTAATCGCTCAGAGTCCTGTGTTGTTTGTTGCATGTGTGCTTGTTTCGTGCACACGCCCGCATCTGATTTTAGATCTCAATTCTGGTGAGCTTTTTATTCACACAGAGCGATTATCACCCAGTCATCAGGTGAGGGGCATAGTGGAATATCTGCGATAATGCGAGCATTTATCACTCCCTGTCTGTGTTGCCTTAATGTGACACTCTCACTATGGGAAGACTGGTCTCAAACTAAGTATTGCCACCCCCACTATGGAAAGACAAGGGATTAGTGATAGGCCAAAATGTTCCTTATCAGCCACTGTCAGTTGCAAACTCGGCCATCACACACACAGCTCGTTCGACAGCCCGACGACATACAGTATACCTTCAGCTCGGCTGTATCACATGTGTTGGTGCGAGGTTGACTGTGTGACTGTCCCGAGGCAAGTCATGAAAATCAACAGCAGTCTTTCTGCTGCCATGCTCTCGTCTCCCAATAAATTAAGTGTAAGATGTGTAACACGTAAAATCAGTGCGATCCATGTGCACATCAGACATGTGTTATTCAGAGCAGAGTAGAACAACACTATGGCAGGCACAGAGGGACAATTTTGATTTGCGACCGTGGCTAAAAGGTGAAATGTGACGGACAATACATTACACCAGGGAAAGGGGCCATCTTGTGGCTATAGACTAGACGAGAGTAGCAGTGACTGTAACATTACAAAATGTTACTCAAACTCGCGGCACACTGTCAGCCTGGATTGCCAACCCAGGCTGACACCTCAACTAAATATTTGTGTGCCATATACTGTGTTATTGTTCCGACCGCTCGTTTGTACGACCATTAAGTATCCACATCCCAAATCACTAACCCACAGGCTAATGCGCAGTCCCTGCAGTGCATGCTGGGAAGAACATTGGGACTCTACAACGTTATGTGGAAGCAAATTTATAGTACAGTATATGAATGTGAAGCATGCTTCCTTTCTTTTTAAATCAGGTGCTATGACAAGTTAACACGGGGTATTATGAGGTTCCAAAGTTGAATCCTTCTCTAGTGCCAACGGGTACATACCAGTCTTGTTCTGGATAGAATGAGGCTAACACAAAGCGAGAGGAAACATCGTCCGTCATGTTTGTGACGGTGACAGCTGATCATACAGATTAGTAGATCCTTATGATTAGCTTTTTGTCATGTATGTCGCAGATGTCTGTGTGCATGATTGGTTCAATCTCAGGAAAACTAGGCCACCACATACAACAACACGTAAGCCAGTCGCACTTCCAGTAGTGCTACTTCTGCTAACCATCAGCACAACAAGAAGCTCATTGTGTGTGTGCGTGCGTGTGTTTGCGTGGATGTGGGTGCACACTAACTCCAGCCAGGTGAACATGGCAGCCGTACAGCCATGATTTTCCTATCTAGATTCATCTATAGTTAGGATGAACTCGGTGACCCCACTCAAGGTCTTTGATTTCCCTGTCAGTCGCACTATTGTTATACTGCGCAGATCAGAATAACATGTGATGACCAGGTTAACAACACATTCAGTGGCTGCTGCTGAAAGATGGAGTGCCGTGAATTTTTTCTACCCTAAAACATGATCATCAGGTATTAATGTTATATGAAAAGTAAGATTTTTTTCCCAAAAAGTGTACAGTGTTTGTTAAACTGTCATTTTTATGATTCCACCCAGCCAGTTCATTAAGTATGCCTGGTTTGCCTGGTGGGTGGTGATGGGTGGAGATCCAGCTGAACTGAAGCCACACCCACAGCTTTAGTTGGATGATAAAGGGGGAGGAGTTAGGGGAGGGGCTGAGCACATGATGTCACTATATTGAAGTTTTTTTCATTGGCACGTTTGACTGGAAAGGTTCAGCCCCTAGGAGGAAACCCTAAATACAAAGGGAAGACATCATTGCACATTAAAAACACACCAAGGGGTCTATTTACATACTGCCACCTCTTAAACATGTACAAAATAGGAAAAAATACAAAAATCACGGCACATTCAGTGGCTGCTGCTGAAGAAGTGCCGCCCTAAAGTTTTGTGTTGGTTCTGCCATGCTGTTATTTTGTAGCCAGGCTAGTTTTTAGCCCCTGCATTGAATTTAAAAGTCACTAGAGATATCAGTAGGCAGAGGTCTCCAACTACATGAGACAAGACCATAGACCATAGTCTGAGTGTGACTGTGCATTCTTCTGAAGGTATGACACAGAGTGAGAGAGAGAAGCATAATTTAAAGTTTTTTTTTCCAGTCTCATGCAGTAGCTATGCTCAAATAGAAATAATAATTGACTGGTCCTTAACAGGCTTCTGACTCACTGTCTAAAAATGGCAGGAGAACATGCTACAAACTGATAAGATTTGAACATCAAATATTTGACACAAAGTTGTACTCCAACTAGGGCAGGGGACTAGTTAATTAGCTTCTTTTTAGCATTATTGGCTAATTTTATTCTGGGGCTTTATTTGATTGGATTGGGATTACATTGATAAATTAAAACCGTGAAAATAGCAGCTGGTAGAGCAACCTGAGCCTGATTAAACTAGTAGGGAAAGTGTTAATACCGCCACAATAAACCACTGGTAGTTTATTGCAAAAGTGTATTACGGTCAGGCTTTAGCCAGGTTAGGAAAATAATTCCATTTCACTGTTCCCACAAAAAGTGTCAGTCAGCCAAGTCTGTCAAGCCTTGCCAAATGCTTGACAGACTCCCTCACATGGTGACTTGGGCACCAATAGGCAGTAACTTACATTATTGAACATCAACACAAGTTTCAATATTTGGCCTATGGCCTGATTTAGAGTAGATGATGAGACCTGAGACCAAATTCTTCAAATGTTTTCTAGTATGGACTGACTGGTGTTTAATCACAAAGGCTATGCCTTGGTGGTGAACCTCCCTCTCTGTGAATTACTGTATATACCAACAATGTCCACATAGCCAGATATAGGTCTCCATTTTCGTCCCTCACTAAACTCACTAAGCTTTTTTACTAATTTGAAATACATTTTGAATAGTTGAACTGGCCAATCTACACGCTTACAACATGTTGATGTAGATTGGCAAGTCGACAATTCCAAAACAAAATTCAATAGTAAAAAAGCCAAAGGCATTTATGGAATAGGTTCTTAGAAGTGTCCAAAATGCAGCCTGTTTTTCCTTACAAATTGCATGGTTCATGTAAGGTCTCTGGATGTGGCAGATAGATTTGAATCCAGTGTAATGGTAGATACTAGGTCTAGGTGACCGAGGGCTCTGCTTATCTGCTGCGTGTGTCTGTGGAGTAGGAGGTAATTTGGGCAAATGGTCTGTTATTGACCGGGAACATCACCCACCACCACCTTTGCTGGTCAAACTCTTTGACCCTGCATCACAAACCCCTGCCTCTATGTGAGAGCGCGGCAGAGAGAGCGAAATGTTGATGAATAGAATTCCATTTCTAAAGCTGAGGTGGTTGAATTTTCATCAGCTTATAGGGGGTTGATTTATAGCTTGTTGTGATTTTACTTTAAAGTTTTCAGAGAGAGAGGGAAAGAGAGCAATTATCTTGGGCACAAGACAATTGATGCAGCTCCACAAAGGTTGGCTTCAAGGGGTTTGATTCACATTTATGGACTCAGTCTTTGTTTCCTGTTACCTTAGCTATTGTATGCATACTGGAAACCTGCGGTGCTTTTCAGTTGCACTGTAAAGGGCCTTAAATGCATATGCTAATGCCCGAATAATGTGTTAATGCCAGAATACAGGTCTCTACAACACAGCAACACACAACAACAAATGAGTATACAAGCTAATCGGGTAATAATTTGGTGATTTTAGCTCAAACCAAATGTTGTGTCAGTCATGTTTAAGTGTAAACTGTAACATTGCTTCTGTAATGTTTGACTATCTGTCAAGACTCAAGATATACTTTCCTGAGTGTAGCTTGACAGCGTCGCATTGACCTTTAGGTTACTTGGTGTGTCCTGTTGGTTAAAAAAACAGAAAACATACCAGTACATCTCATCAGGGTAATATTAACACTCCGTAATTCTGTAATTCAGATTACCTAAAACGGGCATTGCATTGTCTTGAACGCTTGAACTGAAATTAACAAATCTAATGTAAGCATAGGGCTCGGTGTTTGTGTTCTCACAATACATGTAGATCAGGGGTTTTCAACCGGTGGTCTGGGGACCACCAGTGGTCCTTGAGAGGTGGTCCCCAGCTAAGTTGGTTAACCAGATGTAACTTGAGAATGTAAAAATGAAACCAAATGGACCCTTGGGGGTTGGCTTGACTTGTGCATTGGCTTGACTATATGTTCTTTAGCAGGGACATGTATACCAGGGGTTTCCAACCTTTTTCATCCCAGGGCCCACCATTTATTCAGCATTTGGGCCATGGACCACCATTTGAGGACATTTTAGCCCCACAGTTCCCCAAACTAAAGATTTCCTTTGCTTCTGTCCATGACCATTAATCTTCTAGTTGTGTAGATTAGGACTAATTCACATGATTAATATTTTAACTCTTGAGAGTGTAAAAATGAAACCAAATGGACCCGCCAGGGTCCATTTGGTTTCATTTTTACGTTCTCAAGAGTTACCTCTGGTTAAATAACTTAGCTGGGCACCACCTGGAACCCTCTCAAGGACCACTGGTGGTCCCCGGAACACCTGTTGAAAACCCCTGATGTATACCTATATCTTGAGGAGGGGGCTCAGTGGTGCAGACAACCTTATGTGTGTATTACTGCATTTGTGATCTCCTGCCTTTTTTTGCACAGTACTTGCTTGTACTTACCAACACTGGCAACAAGAGAGCACATCCCTTTTCTCTATTCTCTCTTCTTCATTCCTGGCAGATTGGTCTTTCCTTTCAGGAATATTGGCCAAAACATCTTGAAAACAGGTGATTTTATTTTGTTCTTTTGGCCATTATCGCACATTTTTCTTCAATTACACAGACTGAGAAGGCAGGGCGGTGACAAACTAAATACCTGACAGAAGTTCAATTTGAGCTTTCCTCAAAGTGTTTTTTTGTTGTTGTTTTTTTTGTTTTTTTTTTGCGATTTTGTGCACAGGGCCCTTTTTCATGCGTGCACATATCAAAAAAGATATAAATGCAGTCATGCAAATAAGCCCCACAGACTCACCATAGACCTCATTTCATTGAGTGTGTGTGTGTGTGTGTGTGGGTGTGTCTTTGACCTGTTCCTTTGTTCCGTATGGAGGTCATTTAGCTTCCAGCTGCGCTGGCCTGTCCAAACACCAGGCCACATCAATACAAGGCTGCCCAGTGGCAGGCAGGCAGGCAGGCAGTGGCTTACAGTGTGGGCGGGTCTGTTTCAATGCATTCTGAAAGTGGTGAGTGTGCAGTTTTGTTTTTTTCCGTTTTTGTTTTTACTGGCACAGTGAAAGCTGAAGCCTGTTTTTCTTGCTTGACTTAATTCGGGAGCGATATTGTGTTTTTGTAGGTATGTGGAATGTGGCATACACGTGCACACATGCGTGTGGGTGTGTGTGTGTGTGTGTGGTGGAGGAAGAGGGGGAGGGCTCTCTTGTCTCCCAGGAGAGAAAGATGAGAGGGGAAGAAGCAAGAGATAGAGGGGGGGATGGTGGCAGAAGCTACGGAGGGATGTGATATGGAGTAAAGGGCTTGTGAGTAGGCGGGTTGAAGTGTACTGTCATAATAACCAAGCTTGTGATATTAGTAAAACGAGAGTACCATCTTTAATAGACTTGCTGTGCAGAAGCACATTGCTGCAGAAAAAACAGATCCTTTTTTAATGCTAAATTGGTAGAAGCCACTGATATCTGCAAGGCACTGTAACACCCATTCACGATTCTGGCTTGGTGATCAAACTGTTTTTGACATTCCGTTGCTCTCTTTAAATATGACCACACTAAAAGACGATCTTCGTCCCTGCACGCGGCCTCACCTTCACCTTTCTGTCCTTTTCATCTTCTACCCTTGTCTCGGTCCGAGGCAGCGGCTAAAAAGAGGTCAGTCACGACGGCGCCCCCCCCCCCCCCCCCCCCCCGGTGGAGCTGTGAATCCGCACGTTCAACGTTTCACGTTCGCCGTGCACGTTCAAGAGTGCGTTCTCTCCTAATGTCGCTCCGCTCACTCCACTGGTTTCTCTGGAAGCATAGAGCGGGAGTGGGTGGTTTTTGTAATCCTTGGGAAAGACTTTCAGCATGCGCCTCACTCACTCTGCCCTCCCCCCTCTCTTTCTCTCTCTCTCTCTCTCTCTCTTGCTCTCTCTCTGTGTGTCTCTGTCTCGCTCTCTCTTTCCTTCTCTTCCCTCTCTCTCCAGCGGTTGTTTTCCTACCTCAGCTGGGGGACTGGAGCCAGGCTGTTTCCCCGTCCTCGCGTCACGAACAGGAACTCACTGACACGCAATCACACATACGCATACGCACTCAGACACACACACACACACACACACCGTTTTTGTCTCTCCTGCCCCTGTCCTGCACTCTTCAGGCTGCTCTGCGCGCTCCCGCCTTGTTTTTGGACGAGGCTGTTAGAGAGTTCCACTCCTCCACTTGGTTGCTGTGTGTTCACATCGCTGTGTGAAAGAGACTAGAGCTGCCTGCTTGTCTGGGGACTGGTGGGAGCTGCTTTCATGGTAAGACACATACAATGTCTCTGTTCCCAACTCCCAGACTCCTTCCCTATATCTCACCCCTTGATTATGTGTCTCTCTCTCTTCTCTCTCTCCCTCTTTCTCCCACCTCCTTCTTCTCTTCTTTTTTTGGTAGACTGTGGTGCTGTTTGTCATACTGAGAATTCCACAGTTCCACTGTGTGTGTGTGTGTGTGTGTGTGTATGTGTGCAAGCTACAGCTTTTTCCCAGCTGTGGAACTCGGAGGACTTTTTTTTAATTCAAGGTCCACTCAAAGGTCTCAAACCTTTCTTTGTATAGGTTTCTTTGTATAGGTTATGTTTAATCTGGTGTAGTTATGATATGTATGTAATTGCTAGGGTACACACATTTCACCTCAACAGTGCTGCTGTATGCCTCGGAAATGTTTAAGATGATATTTCTGTCTTCCCAACACTTGCGAACATTTTCTTTGGTTTGTCAATAATATAGCACACATGATGTCAGTCGGTGTAGAAAGCTAACCGAATCGTTCCCATATCAACCAGTTGAAATAGAACCATATATCACCAGTTCACCACAACTATGCCGACAAAACAAAAGCATTTTTGAAGGAGTGTCATTTATCACAATGCTTGTGCTATCTTTGTAATGATTACTAGTAAGGGGGACCTTTTTTATTTATTTGTGTGCTGTGAGAACCGAATGCAAAGTGAGGCCTTGCTTCCTTTGGTTGCATCTGTAGCCAGCCACTCTGTCTCCCCAACATGACAGAAGCTGACTCCTCGTCCTGTGGTATAGTGTTTCACTTTGGCCGAGCGGCCGGCCGGCTTGGAGGAGTCAGATATGATTAGAACTGCACCAGCAGCTCTGTATTGTGTTTCACCTCTTCTACGGCGGGCTAGTTCAGTCCTGACTCCTAATTACACATCTCAAATTGACCTAGCATATGAGGTTGTTGAAGTTGAATGACTGAGTCATTTTGTATGGGTGCCTGAGGTCTTGGATGGAGTTTGTTGTTTTGTCAAGGTGACATCAAACCAGCACTGTTGTTCATACTATTGAGGAATTCATCCATAGATAAGACTATGATTGTTGTGTATTGTCATCTACTGTATTTTACCTCCTTTGTTTGCTCAGACAGTAGTGACTGTTCCTTCAAATCTTTATCTGACCTAATCAGATCAACAGACAGACACGTGTGACATGCAACATATTTTGTTCCTGCAGTAGTTCCAAGTTGTAGGTGTGGGTATGTACTGTACGTTTATATATAAATTGTTGTTAATTTTGCCAGACTGTGTTTCGATTGCATTGACAGGTCAAGTAAGTTTTGGCTCCTTACTCTAGTACACTCATACTTCTGAGGATCTGCCTCAATGTGTATAATTTGTTCCAAGCCATCCACTACGGATGCTTTCACAATATGCAGACAAAATACCCACCCAACTGTTCATAAATAGCCTGTGTCATTGATAGCACAATCCAAACCCATACTTTGCTTCCACACCCCCATCATCTACCAACACACACAGTACAGTATCGGTGTGTTTTTCCCCTAATGGTTCGATAAGTCCAACCTGCGGGTGGTCCTGGCTCCAATAGGAGCTCTATTGATCCCGGCTGGTAGCCAATGAGCCGAATCTCGGACAACACAAGATGCTAATGGGATTCCATTTACAGTAGGCTCCGCAGTGGCTACTGGACAGTATGGAAGAGCTGTATGAGGACAGAGAAGAAACAGAAGGAGAGAGACTGTGGGGATTTGAGAGCAGGAAAGTATGGAATGGAGAAGAGGGGGCATATAGAGGTTACTCTATACTGTTTTACAAAACAAATGTATGCTAATTCTGGGCCAAGAAGTTGAGACAGTGCTTTGGGTTAGACCACCGTCTGTTGCTTGCATGGGCCTGCCGGCCGATGTAGTCTGTTAATGTTTTGTGTGTGTGTGTGTGGGTGCATACATACAGGTGCATACATACAGGTCCAGTTCATATTGATTGTGTGGTATATATCATTCTATGCACTATGATAACGATCGATAATTAACTGAAATGCCCGTCAATTGCATTATAGTGTCCCTTTAGGGGAAACTATCTTGTCATCTTGTGTTTCACCATAACACTGAAAATAGACCTGTACTCCTAAAAGCCCAGCAGGTTGACATTGGCAGCCTGTGTGAGAGGTCTACATGTGTGCAATGCCATGTCATCATTGCCCTCAGCTGATGTGCTATCATCTGAGCACAGATAAGCTTGTGTGTGTGTGGGTGTGGGTGTGTGTGTGAGAGAGAGAGAGAGAGACAGAGACTTCAAAGCCATCACACACCAATGTGTGCTTGGCTTGCATAGCCTGGGGCTGTGTGTGGGTGTGTGTTTGCATTGGACTGGCGCAGAGCGGCTTGATATGTTAACAATGGTCGTCACAGTGCCACTGGCCTTCATCATGTACATGATGGCCTCTTGCCCTCTTCAGATAACGTGTGTGTGTGTGTGTGTGTGTGTGTGTGTGTGTGTGTGTGTGTGTGTGTGTGTGTGTGTGTGTGTGTGTGTGTGTGTGTGTGTGTGTGTGTGTGTGTGTGTGTGTGTGTGTGTGTGTGTGTGTGTGTGTGTGTGTGTGTGTGTGTGTGTGTGTGTGTGTGTGTGTGTGTGCGTGTGTGTGTGCGTGCGCGCGCTATAGCCTGCTCTCAGAGGGAGGGGGCATGGGGATCAGTGGGGAGAAATTAAAATACTATGGAGAGGAGAGTCAAACAAGTGGGAGACTGCTTTGTCAGCTTTGAGTGATTTCTGTGAATTGACCCTGAGTAAGCCTGTGTGTGTGGAGGAGAGAGGTCAGAAGCCAAGGTAAGAGAAGCAGAATCATTCAGACCGACATCGGACATACAGTTGTATAATATCAGTATTGCCAATGGTAAATGGTGCATTTATATAGAGCCTTTATCCTTTACATAGATTGTAGATCCCATGGTGCAGCCGGTTTATCCCATAATTCAAACCAACATATCAGACATTGTTTCAAACTGTACTCGTTGTTATTCCAACCTGGTCTCCTTATTTTAGGCACGTCCTTGTAGGCAAATGGCTTCCAAAACTGAAGATCTATAATCTCATACTGTATGCGCCTCATTACAAAGTCACAGTGGGGTGGTTTTCATTGGTTTGAGACTAGGAATTTGGGGGCATAAAATATTATATCAATATTTCAGGACATAAAATAACTAAACGTTCACTCTGTGAGAAGAGGGGTGTCGGTTGCTACCTCTTCTTATTCCGACTCCTTTAACACCAAATTATTTTGGTGTTCTCTGATCCTGTCATTCCTACCTCCTCCTACTCTGTACATCTTGCTTTGGGTTCCTCAGAGATCTTCACCAGCATCCATGCTGAAACCTCCTACTGTACATTAATCTGTTGACCCCCTCAGGATTTTCTAGCCTTCGACATTAATCTCCTCTCTTTCTGCTACTCTCTCCCCTGACTCCTACTGTATGCGTTTGGCAAAGCGAACTGAGAGTCAGACTAGTTTAAACTCTTTGTAAACACCAGATGGCGTGTGTGTGTGTGTACCTTGCTGTCCTTTGAGTTTAGGGATGTGTGTGTTTTATCACGTGTAGACCTCGCAACCCCCCCCCCCCCACACACACACACACACACTCTTGTGGTAATTGTCCAAGAAGTGATGTGCTTTGGGAGATCCTCGACACGACTGCGTCACAACAAATCGGTGCATCTGTCTCAGACTGACTTTTATCTTGTCCTGACTGTTGGTGGTTGCTTTGAGAACTCTTCTGTATGGATCTTGGATCAGCTGTAGGTGGATTGGTATCTGATTGCAGGACTGCTCTAGCACACCAGGCTACTTCTACTTGTTATCTCTCATCACTTCCTCTCTCTATCTCCTCATCAGGGGACCTTCTATTCGGCTAGTCGTGTAATTGTCTTATCTGCCCATGCCGTGTTTTCCCTCGAGGCCAATGAATCAGTCGTGTTTGTGCTGTGTGCCGAGCGCCCGTGTATATGTACATAAGCGATTTGTGTTAGATTCATCATGACGCACGCACACACACACATGCACCCACACACGTACAACAGGGCATTGGTGACTGAGCCCATGCACCACAGTGAGCACAATCTCTTTGTCCCTCACTACATTATGCTGTGAGATAAATAGTCCTCTCATGCTCTTCCAAATGGCAGGCTACATCATTCATGGCTGTAAATAATGGGAGCTAAAAAACCTTTTCATTTGTGGTGGCCATGAGAGACTGGTAGTGTGTGGAATGCAGTTTGCCTCGGCTGTATTTGGGATGTACTGTAACTCTGTTTATAATCATCTACGTGTCATTTGTCTGCTTCTTATTTGTTTTGATTGATTCAATTATCTTTCTCTGACTTTAGCGTTCCATTCGATATGCACCACATACAGTAAAGGGGAAAAACAACTCCCAGACAACTGCAGGTCTGCTGTAACTCTTAATTCTTTTAAAGATTGAGTGAATTTTAAGAAGTCTTTAACACTAATAGCACATATCCATGGTCATCATATTGGCATGGGCATACCTAACTATAGATGCCAAAACAATGGGTAAGTGTAGTCTATTTATATCAAAAGTCTGTAAAAGGACCATGTTAACACTTGTTTATCTAGGGATGCGACATTCTTTTGTTTTTATTGAAAACTGAATATTTGTTACACATTTACATCCATTTCTTTTATAGAAACAAAACGAAGAGAAAAAACCCTGATCCCACCCATACTGCTCAGACACCACACACCGCTACTATATTTTTATGTTTATGTTCATGGAAAACATCAAGAAAATGACTCGGCTGAAGACAAAGGATTGTTCAGCCACCGAGCCTATACAGACTTGTCCTAAGTGACGTCAGTAGTAGGCACATTGGATGGGAGGGGCCAAATCCATTTGCGACCTTGACGGCCGTCGCAACAGTCATGAACATTTTGCATACCGGTCGTGATGGTTTGCATAACGTTTGAGGGTTATGTTTAGGGGTTTGGGTTAGATTTGGTTAGGTTTAGGCATATGTTTTAGTGAGCTTATGTTTAGGTCAGAGGTTAGGTTTGTGGTTTAAGACTTCAGTGTTTTGTATCTTACAACATTATGTATGAGTACAATACAGAAAATGTTTGCATTCACCAAGAAGAGTCTATCTATGTCTGAGATAACTAATCTTAATTATCTTTCATAGTGGTTTAAATCCTGTGGAAATGTTGTATTAAGTTTTAAATTCCATTGCTTTTCTGCAAACTTCCTCTCTCCTCTGTCCACGTTTGGTCGGATTCTAATCCACACACTTGGGAAAACGGTCGACTGTAATGCAAAATGGTGGCAGCAGTTATAAAACTGTCGCAATGGCCATGCGGTCGCAAATGGATCTGGCTGTCTCTCACATTGGACGACCTTTTGATGGCTGCAGAATGAGCACGTGACCTTGTCTGCTGGAAACCTTGTCTGTGGGGTGACCTCATCTGCTGGAACACGTCTGCAGCCAACTGGCACAACAGAAATCGATAGGCAGGCGCAGTGCTAGGATGCCTTCACAAGACCTCTAAAAAGCTCAGGTCGGATCAAGAACCAAATTGTTGCATTTGTCATATTTAGGTATAGTTAGGTCTAGGTTTAGCAGGTTATCATGATAGCTTTCATTATTGTGATCTCCAATCAAATGACAGTGGAAACAGTATGAGCAGCAGTATAGTATAGTTAAAAAAGGAGACGATTCGCAGTTACACCTGCCTTTCAGTATAGGGAATTAGTATTCATGCAACAACATGGGAACAATACTCATACCCGTCATTCCCGATTTCAACAGTAGAGACCTATCATTATCAATACTTCAAAACCCTCATGCAAAAAAATATAATCACTTCATTAATGTTTTATTTTAAGCAAAACAACCTTACCCGTCATGTACATCAGTGGCCTAATTGCCAAAATTAATATTAATCAATTAGTAGGCTTAGGGTTAAGCACACTGATTGTTGGAAGGAGAGAAAGGAAAGAAAAATCAGTTTTCTCTCTCTGCAATGGACTCCATGTAAAACACAACCAGTACATCTCAAGAGCAATCCAAATCACGGAGGACTTTCCAACCAGTCCACCATATTTTCCAGCCTGTCCCCTCTGGCAGAGTACAGTTCACTAGGAGGCAGTGCATACATTAGTGTACACTACAGTCTACATGTTGTACATGTTCTTTCCTTTTGCACTTATGACCTCTTTGTTGGCATTGGTGCACATCACGCAGGCATTATAGTTGAACTGAGATTACTTGAATTGTCACACAAAAATGACAAATTCCCGTTGGCAAGGGCACAAAAAGAAAACATGCTCCAGTGTGGAAATAAGAGATACAGCGAAATCATTTCATGGACCGCGACTGTTGGTTTCGACCGCTATAAAACGGTCCCGTGCGGTGGGACGACTGTTGTAAATCAGTTACTAACGAACGGCCGTTTTACTACCGGTGGCGACCGTGACTGTTTAGCCCTAAACATAACCTCAGTAAGACCTACAGTATGATTAAACATAACCTAAACCCCAACCGTTGGTCCAGGTTGAACCATTGGCCAAATGACCGGACTGCCACGACCGTTGTCATTCGGGGCAACGTGATCGGGAAAAGATTTCGTGAAATCACCAGGGCAGGAGAATTGAGTAAACATTGAGCGCATCAGCTACACGATCCATTGTCAGCATTACTTACAATATGCATGTAAAAAAACAATAACATTAGCTTTTCCTATGCTTCATGCTAAAACAAAAGCACTCTCTGCTGCTGATACCAGCATGGAACCATGGCATGTGAGATCCCAGTGACTCAGTGAGTTAGCGTGATACAGAGAGTCAACTGTTTTTGTATGCCTCAGAATGCCCATCATAGGGTTCAGTTGGTGGGTGTACGAGGCACAGAGTCACTTCAACTGTGCAGTCTGAACATGCAGCCTCTTCCTGGGAAACTGACTGGGAGCGAGAGGGCATGACATAAAGGTTTCTTCACAAACACATTTGGAACAGCTGGTTCTGACTGAGTCTTATACAGAAGGCAGAGGTGACACGTGGGCTTGTCTTGCAAGGTGCAAGTTTCTGAAAGAGTAGTCCTACAGTACAGCTTGCCAGACTATGCTCACAGAAAGTATGCAGTATTATTGTCCTGGTATGACAGAAAGATGGACTGAATGGTTGCTTAAAAATGTCATGCCGTGTCATGTCGAGTCACCCTGCCCTCAGTCATCCTTTCATCCTTTGTGGGGGTGGCACAAAGAGAGAGAGAGAGAGAGAGAGAGAGAGAGAGGGAATGGGGGAGGGAGGGTAATAAGTAATTTGGTGGTCAAGAGAGGACAAGGCAGAATCCTTATGGGCAGACAACTTGTAGTTATTTCCATTGTGGTGTAGCATGTCCCTGGCTGTCTACTGAATGTGTTAATGTGTGGTTGGCAGAGATGCCTCCATTCGCTTATGTTTGGTGCCTAGTTTGCGAAGCAGTTTTCACTGTATCCAGTGACAGAAATACATTTGTACACATGCCTTTGGGGAGGGTGTGTGTGTGGGTTGGTAACTGAGGAGGTGGGGAGGAATGTGTTCTGTCTTCAGAAGCGTGCATGAGTAGTTCATCCTCCCCTTTCTCTCCCTTCTCATCTTCCCTCTCTTCCGGAGCCGTATGGAAGCTGCTGCAGAATGAGCTCAGGGCGTTCTCACTCTCTCTTGTTAACTCCATTGGATTAAGGCGGAAGAATCCCTTGGCCGATGAGCTAAGCTTTTTTTAAATAAAGTATTAGCCTCCTAATTGCTTCTTGAATGTTCCCTGAGTTTCTACAACGTACGCGGTTTTATATTGCCAATAAAGTCTTGCATACCTGTTCATTTATCAAATTATTGCAGATGTTAATAGCCACGTTTAAAATAAATTACATGCAGACTGTAAAAGCCAGCGGCTTGGGAACAGCTTTGTGTTGATTTTTAAACAATTATTCGCTTGTAATGAATTGATGAAAATAGCAAAAATCACTGCCTGCAGCAAGAGCAAATTGATCACCTATGGTTAACTGCACAGTGCAATCTACGGTGGGGTAAATTCTAATTATGGCATACATGCGCTATATGTGATTCTTTTGTTTTTCCTTTTGTTTCAGGAGCCTTCGTTCTGTGGCAGAGACCTTGTGAGTGTGACGGCATCTCTCCGGGCACGACACCCCTAGTGAACCACAGAGTCCATGAGGTAGCGGCGGACCCCTACCCCTCCATCATCACCCTTGCTTCACCTCTCCCCCCTATCCCTCCCCTCCATCCATCCCTGCTGAAATCGTCCAGCCATGGGCCAGAAGATCTCCGGTAGCATCAAGTCGGTGGACGTGCGGGGCGAGCCCTCGTACCGGCCGGTGCGGCGCGAGCTGCGCGGCCCGGACTTCTGCCGGCCCCCCAGGCTAGACCTGCTGCTGGACATGCCCCCGGCCAGCCCCGAGACGCAGCTGCGGCACGCCTGGAACCCTGACGACCGCTCGCTCAACGTCTTCGTCAAGGAGGACGACAAGCTGACGTTCCACCGCCACCCCGTGGCACAGAGCACGGACTGCATCCGGGGCAGGGTGGGCTACACCCGGGGCCTCCACGTGTGGAAGATCCACTGGCCGGCCAGGCAGAGGGGCACTCACGCCGTGGTGGGCGTGGCCTCTGCCGAGGCCCCTTTACACTCGGTGGGCTACACCGCCCTGGTGGGCTCGGACTCTGAATCCTGGGGCTGGGACCTGGGCCGGAACAGACTCTACCACGACGGGAAGAACCGGCCCGCCTCCGCCTCGCCGCCCACCTACCCCTGTTTCCTGGAGGCGGACGAGTCGTTTGTGCTGCCGGACTCTCTGACGGTCATCCTGGACATGGACGAGGGCACTCTGAGCTTTATGGTGGACGGACAGTATTTGGGTGTGGCCTTTAGGGGCTTAAAGGGCAAGAGGCTATACCCCGTGGTCAGCGCGGTGTGGGGACACTGTGAGGTCTCCATCCGCTACGTCAACGGACTAGATCGTAAGTACAACACACCTGACACACCAGTTAGTTACACTGTACTGATGTTGTGTGAAGACAACTGCAAGAACGAGAGATGGCTTTATTTGCAGTTTGTCTGCGTCTTGCGTTCTCTTGTTGAATGAATGAATGACATTTTTATTAACAGAAATGAGAGTTTACACCTAAAGGCAAATACAACTACAGCAAATATGAAAAAACGATTTGACACAGGGAATAAGAATATAGCGGATTATATATATATACTGTATATAATGTTACTGAGGCCAGTTTAGAATTGCAGCTGTTTGCAGGTGCCATTTTAGAGCAGTTCGCACGGGATTCGCACGTCTTAATGACTGGTTGTTCGGCCATGTCCTTTTGGGTAAAGCAAAGACATTCAGATACGTAAAAAATAATTACTTTAGTGAAGCCAGAAACAGCAGATCATAGAGGTAAAATCATAATGGAGAAGAAAAGGGAACAGAGAAATGTAAATGAGGAAAAGGGGTTGGGTGTATAATATGGTCGTTCGGTCACGTCACTTTGGGTAAATCAAAGATTTTGATAGATTTGGTATGCTTGTAATGCGTGTAATATATGAATGCTGGATGCAAAGACACCACAGATCGATTTGTTATGTGCCGTGTCTTGTCCCAGGCTTACAAACCAAAATGGCCAAATGGAGAAGACCTCTTTATTTTATTCAAACTTGGCAAGTTCTGTGCACTAGCCTGCCCCCATCCCCCAACCCTTTTTCTTGTCTGAGGATGTCTATTCAATATTCTTCCAATGAACTCCTCATTCTCATTCCAGGGATTTCCACCTAATCCCTGCTGAAGTTTAGCATACTCCCTCAACTCTGCATGCAACTTCATGAAAAATCTTGAAAGCCGTGACCCTGCTATAATCAATTTACAGTAGCATTCACTGAGCTGTATTTGCCATAGTCCTGGGCGATAAAGGCATTATATTAAATATAAATGACTTGAATGGTCTGCATGTGGGTTTTATGCAACGTTGCAGATGAAAAGGGGCAGATGTCGACATGTAATTCTTTCACAATGTTTTTTTTTTTTATTTGTTTATGATGGCATTTCTTCACATCAGAACGATGTTTGGGGAGTTGCAGCTCATCATGTAGAAGTGCTGAGGCAAGGCTGTGTGTTTCCCCAGGGCAGATAACTGCTGAATCGACCCAAAGTTCAACATCACAGCCATGGCTAGTACTAGGAGGGGGGTATTGGGGCAATAATGTGTATAAATCGGGGTTGAGAAGATGATGTTTTTGGTTCTATCGTCAGTAGAGTTCTCAGCGTCCCCAGTGATAGAAGTGTACTGAGGTTCTGGATGGGCCCTGGGCTTTCCTTCGAAGAACAACAAGCTCACCTTGATCTCTTGCACAACCATGTGCTGAAACCAGTCCCAGCCCAGCTGATTAGCATAATGTGTCAACATGAAACCGGGCCATGTTGGCCTTGTGCTGAAACTCTACCGGCTGTAACATTCTTGAAGGCATAGCCAGTGTCTAATGTTCAGTGTGCGTGTGTGTGCGTGCGTGCGTGCGTGCGCGCGCGTGTGTGTAGTCTAATTCCTCCTGGATGCTTCTGAGTTTATTCTCAACAATAGCAGTGGTGCTGATGCTGACAGTGTAAAACAAAATAATAAGTAAATAAGACTGATTTAACTTTTTGTCTAATGCATAAGATTTAGGTTAAAAACTTGCCTGAGAATAAAGCATCTGAACGGGTATAAGCACTAGGCAGTGGTGAGCTGCCAACCAGTCACAGACTAAGAGCCACGTTTTTCACTGTGTTACTGCAAAGAGCCACACAAACAGTCACAACGGTTATAAAACCACCATGACGGCCATCATGGTCGCAAATAGATTCCCCTCTCCTGCCATAAGACACATGCATTTGTGCGCAATGTAAAGACACACTATTAAAACATATAGAAATGTATTTAGAAAAAAGGTTTACAATCCCAAAAATTATATGACAAGTCAAAAAACATACACCTACACCTCCGTGGTCGACTAGGAATCAGTCCGTGGTCGAGTGGTTGGGCACCACTGTATAGGGAATGAATGACTGCACGATGCCGAGTGTTTTTGACGGTTTCATGTGGAAGTCCCTTAAGAGCTGCATGTAACCAGCTGAAGAGCCGCATGTGGCTCGCGAGCCACGGGTTGGCCACCCCTGCACTAGGCAGTGAAAGTGAGCTGCCGGAAAATGCAAATTGCATGCTTTTATTTTATATCTTATTTTCTGTGCCCTGCATTGATCTATAAAAAGCCAACAGTGGCAGTGGCTGCCGCAGGGGCGGATGTAACATTTCCCAATTGGGGGGGCAGGAGAAAATTCTATGGGGGTGGCTTCATTGCCCGTGGCGCGAAGCGGCACGGGCGATGAAGCCATCCCCATACCATGAAGCCGCACCCATACCATTTTCGGTTACAGGACTTCTATTAGGCAAGTAAAACATCAATAATATAACATCAGTTGTTGTTGGAGTTGCAACAGGCACGCAGCATGCACAAAGCTCTGACTCAGAGAGTTTTCAATGATTAAATGCTGTTGGTTTAGTGGTACCACAGCTGTAGTTAGTTAGTAGCAGTAGTAGTGTTTCAAATCGTTTTAATTTTAATTTCACTTTAATGTGAAATATATTGGGTTGTTTAGGCATTGCCCCCCAATGCCCATGCCTAGATCCGCCCCTGGGCTGCCGCCTTGTTTACTCATAGGAAGGTGCTTTTACACCTTTTCCAGTAGCATGCCATTGCTCTGCTCTGGCACAGTGAAAATAGCAGGAACAGCTGATTATCGAATGTTCACTTATTTTTGCCTATAATGAGACGATAGGTAGCCTAATGATGATCCACACACGGCTGTTGTTGTTGCCTGATTCTCTGAAGCAATTGCGAATTTGCACAATAATTTTGCAATTATCAAAGAAATTCTCTGCACACATGTACAGAACGGCAGAGCTGGGTGTACTGCTTGTTTTCCCCTATGACGTGTGTTACCTTCTTTAGAAGAGTAGTATTATGTTACTTATTAGGCTTCAATGGCACTAATTCATGGCCCCAAAACTATGGAATGAACTTCCCCCTGCAATCAGAACCACAGACTCACTACCTATCTTCCGCCGCAGTCTGAAGACACACCTCTTCAGACTCCATCTCAGCCCATAGCACTTGTATTACATACCAACCCACAGTACTTGCTGCAATGACTTATATAGGTTGCCTAATGTATTAGCGCTTCATTGTATGTTGTAATCCCATTAATGTATTAATCGATGAATCAGTTTAAATAATCAGCCGATGATTTATTTATTTTTTTTTCCATTGATCGAGTCACTGAGATTTTTTGTGAACGTGCCTGGGTTCCTTTCTGTTATAAAATTGTATCTTATCTAGTGTCTCACACGGTCATTTATGTGACATCCTTACACACATGCCCAACACCTGGCACTGGTCACTGGCTGTACAATTTATGTTGCCCAATACAAGCATGAAGCTGGCGGTAAAGAAATGTAGGTTAGAATTCTCTTCCTTCCTCTTTCTCCCTCATCTACAAATTGTCTCTACCCTTATGTTTTAGTATCTGTTGTAATGTAAGCATCTCTATAGGCTAAATGAGCCTTGAGAAGTGTACAAATTGGTTTCTTTTTTTGTTTCTCATTAAACTAATGAAGCTTGGAGGAAGCAGGCAGAAAACACCATAATGTTCTGAGTCACAAGCAAGCGATGGCTTATACTGCCCTTTCCCAGTCTGTCGCTATCCCCCCCAAGGTCTCATGATACAGAATACTATGTGATTCTTTGTTGTGATATCCGTATCGCCTCACTAATAATGACACGTTTCCCAGTATGTACTGAACGTGGAATCAATTGAGCTGAATGCTCTGGCTCTTCCAAGACAATTTGTGCAACAAGTCATAGGGGATATTGCTGTAAGATATGGTTACATCTTGCATGCCATGCTGCAGTAATGATGCATAATCTCCATCTGAAGAATGGAAGCATCAGTATGCATGTATACTGGCAACTCAGCATTCAACTCTTCCTCTTGAAGCTACTCTGGAAGTGTTCTATTTATTTTAGCCACCCACCATGTTCTTGCTCTTTTGTTACTTTTCTTGCCCTTCAGAATCTTATGTATTTTTTCCTCCTCCCGGCTCTTCTACCAGATATTCTCTGGCTGATAGGTGTAAGGAGATCTGTAACACTATGAATCTCACCACTCGCTGTATCGCCGCATTTTCTCTTGACACTTAAGGAACAATGCACGCGTCAGTGCAGCTCTCTTGTCCTCCCTCGCTTTTTTATCGCTCAACACTTTAGTCCTTTGTCTGGCAGTCTCCCCAGATGCTTGACAGCTTAACGCCTCTTGAGGCACGCCGTACCTACTCTCAATGTTTATGTAACCCACTGTTTTTCAGTAAAGCCTAGTGTGAATACAACATGACGGGTACATCATTCTGTTTGGCCCCGGGTCAGCGTCATTATTCTGGCAGTGCTTTGGACAGACCCGTCCCATTACTAACTAACCCTGTCCCCAGGGGCGTTTTTGCCATTAGGCAGACTAGGCAGTTGCCTGGGGCGTCATGAGGGGAGGGCAGGGGGCACTGGGGTGACCACCAGACATGCTGATCCCAGGCTAAGCCTCATCTGGAGAATACATTATATTTGTCCTCTATAACTAGAATTGAACATTTAAAACACATATAATATGTTCTTTAGTTTAAAAAATATCCCTGGGGGGGGGGGGGGTTCCCATTTTTTCTCCCCAATTTTCCTATTTGGTAAGAGGGGCTCCAGGGAAAAATCTAGCCTGGAGCTCCAAATTCTTTAGAAACGCCACTGCCTGTCCCTAATCCTAGCTGCATGCAAATCCACCTTTATCTGACCAATGTGTCGGCGAATTACGAGCGAATCCCAATTGCAGAAAGCAGAGACAACTTGTTTGTACAACACCTGCAAGAGACGATGCATTTATCCGTTTTTCTATGGTTATTTTTTTTTATCATTGTGGTTTGTCTCTCGCATACTATCTTACTGCAACCATAGCAGTCACCCAACCCCCTCCCTCCCACCCTTCATCCAATTTATGTGGGCCAAAAATAAATTAGGCAAATCCCTTTCTGTGCATACACGCCTAATTGTGGCAGTTAGTTTCCCTGGAAACAGTTGAGTTTAGCTGGCTTAGTGTTGTGTTGTGTCTGTGAAGAGGGAGGCAGTGTTTGGTGTTTGCTGGGTGGGCAGCATGCGTGCTAGTGTGCGTGTCTGTCTTTGGGGCCTTGCCACAGGAACGCAATGTCTTATTTGTCCCCGTCTGTGGCTGTGATGTGACTAAAGTCAGATGCTCATTTAGTAGTCAGACAATTGAACATTTATTTTTTATTAATCAATAATACAGGTGAGATTGGTGACATTAATCTCAGATAATCTTTCTGACATTAAAAAGCAGGTCCAGATGTAACATTTCCCAATTTGGGGGCAGGTGAAATTTGGGGGCATGGTATGGGTGGTATGGGTGCACCTGTAACTGAAAATGGTATGGGTGCGCCGAAAATGGTATGGGGGCGGCTTCATCGCCCGCGTCGCTTCGCGCCACGGGCGAGGAAGCCGCCCCCATACCATTTTCGGTTACAGGACTTTTATTAGGCAAGTAAGCATTAATGATAACATCAGTTGTTGTTGAAGTTGCAGCGGGCACACAGCATGCAGGGGGTGTATTAGTGCAGCGTAGTGTGGAATTGGTCCTCAATATAAAGTGTCTTGAGGAGACTGTCTGCCAGGACAGGCTTGGAGAACAGTGGACAGCCAGACTGTCTTCCTGTCTGCCCCCCACTGTCCCAGTGCTGCTGTCTGCAGGTAATAGTGAGTCAGATATTACACACACACACACACACACACACACACACACCGTCGTTTGCGTTGGTTCACTGAGCAATTGCATTCCACCACAAGTGGACGATTCAATTTGGACACTAGAATTTCCAATTATTGTGGAGAGTGATGGCTTGCCCTCCTCCCCTATCCTCCCTCCTTTATGGCGCGTTATTTTTGCACTCATTCTGTCCATCTCCAAATAACTATATTCGCCCACACAACCCTCTCTGTGCGCTCCCTGATACACACTCTGGGACCACGCTGTGGTGCCTGCTTTGGGGACACACGCTGGGCGCTCTTAACTGGGGCAAATGCGACGGCGATACCCTCGTATGCTAATCCATTATGGTAAGAATAGTTTGAAATCGACAATCCTACCGTCGCCTTTCACGCTCTTCTAGGAGGGTGGAGCAGCCGCCAGACAGGAGGCAGGTACTGAGTTCAAACAGGGAAGGGGAGGATGTGAAGACCTTCACATTTTCAAACGAGACAGAAGTGGGTCTTGTTTATATTGCACGTGCATGCGGGTGTGCAAACACACACACACACACACACACATGCACACACACACACACACACACACACACACACACACACACACACACACACACACACACACACACACACACACACACACACACACACACACACACATTCCTCTCATGGAGTCTGTGTGAAGTGGCCTGTGCTTGCGTCAGAGATGGGCTTGTCACCTGTCCCACCTCAGTGAGAGCAGACTCTTCGACGCTCTGCTGTCCCAAATTCACCTACCCTTCCTTCATCGTCTACTCTCCTTCATTCCCTCCTCATGCATTTGATTGTGTGTGTGTATATCTAAAGGTGCATTCAGACTCAGGTGGTGAAAGCCACGCAATGCTTTCTGCCAGCTGCTCTTGTCACTTTGTTTTGGTTGTGCATGTCAAGGGAATAAAAGTCCTTTTGCTCACATCACGCACAGATTGGCTGTAGATAATCCGGTTCACACCAAGCCCGTTCATGCAACTTCCGCATCTTTGATTGAATCGAACACACCTTTACTCCATCTTGCCTGTCAGCGTTTGCCAACTTTGCATCTTCCTGCGTCTGGGGTCCTTGTGGACCAGCAGCTCATCAAACACTCATCCCTCCTTAAAGCGGTGGTAGACCGCACTCTCTGGTCTTTAAGTGTGCAATAAACCTGTCACAAGCTGTCCTCTGACCATCACAGCAAGCAGACTGCTGCAAAACACTGATGGATGGACAGCTCCATCACTGAAAATGACTGTTGGCTGGCTTCCTGCCCTGAAGCACCTCCAGCTCATTAGCAAGGATTCATTATAAATCTGTCTTGTTCAGTATATATTGAACTTGGGAAAGTAAATCAAGGTATTTCTGACTGTGGGGATTCTGGCGAACATGCAAGGCTCTGCTGAATTTATGGCCCGTTTGCGTTTTCATAATCCTAGTGCCCCGAAGGACACACTTTGGATTTTGATATATGACATGATATGTTCTGAAATATGTATTAAAGGAGAATTTCGCACTTTTTGACTTTCTTTACCTTTAGTTGGCTTTTAAAAGTCCTTTCAAGATCCTCATAGTTGTTGTCCTCCACGTTGCTCCTTTCCTGGTTTAGCCCCTAGGTCCCTCTAGTCCGAATTGAGCGTATAATGGGAGCCTACCAAACTCCCGCTATTACGGCTATAAAAACATCACGCAAGTGTCCAATTTTTTTCCTGGCAAGTGGTTATGTTGTATTATGATAGTCCACGCTGCTTTTTGTCCATTCTGAGCTGCCATACTGCTTCCCCTGTTGTATTGTGGACGCTCGACCGTGAAGGACAGGGTTGCCACATCTTGTGAGAGAAATAAGCTATGTTATTTCTGAGCCCCAAAAACGTCTCCATTCCATTTATTTTATGCAATCCAACCTGCACTCCGTGGTCTCCTGTTTCTATACTTTTTCTGACGATTTCAAGACCTTTTATTCTGTCCAACTAAGTAGTTTATAGTCTATTTTATTCGTTTTTATTCATTGTTTCTTCTGTTTTATTAGGGACACTCAACCTCACAGTCCACTGCCACCACATCCTTTGAGAGAAATAAGAATGCATTTATCATTATAAATACTTCATTATAATATATCATTATAAATTCTTACCGTTTATCCCCCCCCCCCCCCCCCCCCCACACACACACACACACACAACTATACAAAAGCAGAGACCCCAGAATGATTCATAATCACCACCAAAACTAGACTGCATACTACTACTGTATGCAGTAATAATAATATCTGGGGCTTATATAGCACTTTTCTTAGTACTCAAAGACGCTTTACATGGTTCTAAATATACATAGTTCTACTGCACCATAACCACTGAACATGCTGGTGAAATAGAACATAATGGACATATACCCACTGTTGTTGCTTTTGTAATCTGTGTATTGATGCATAACTGATTCCAGCCAGCTCAGATGCTATAGATACTTTTGTTTCAACTCCTGGGGTGGGAAAAAAAAAAAAGCCAAAGTGGTAAACCGGATGCCTTCTATAATTCAATTTTCAGTCATGTAATAAATGTACCTATAAAACAAAGGCTTCAGTTATACCACATTTATATCTGATAGCTGTATATGTGTTATAAACATTAGCATGATAAACGCTCAAATTGTAGATGCTCAAATAAATACAATTCTGTATAGATTTTTTAAATGATTTTATTTTTTTCTTTGATGACTGAAACGGTCAGAACGATGAGCCATTAGAACAGACACATCTGGCCTGTCCACCCTCGCTATGTTTGGTCTTGGAAATGGAGCATGCCTCTTGTCCGTCTTCTTCTTCAAGGGCTTCTCAACCCTCAACTCCATCACCAGGTCCAAGAGGTCTTTGCGGAAGGGAAGCTGTTGAGTTTTTACTCTCACTCCCTTTAGCACGTACTCTTTGGAGACTTTGGACACTTGTATCTTCACCTTTTCCGTTCCTGGAAGGCAAAAAAAAGCACACACACAAAAATAAAACCAAATATACAATGTTGTTAGAAAATTATGCTTAGTACCACAATCTCAATGAGATTATTACCAGTCTTTGTAGTAGCCTGTGGTCTGCCAACATTGTAGTTGTGATCCATGACAGACAATTGTGTTCTCGCCAAGTAGGATTCGTAAAAAAAATGAATCCTTTTGGGAACGTATTTCAGCATCATCGAATGAAATACTTCCAATGATCCTACAAATAAAAAAGTATATTTCAATAATGCTTTCTCAAACATTCAATTGTATGTTCTCAACGTGTATAGAGTGCAACACAATTAATTACATTATAACCAATATGATGATCTATATTGAATTTGCAATTTAGGTAACAAGCTAGACTAATATCTACACAGATACACACCCGTGTGTTTGAAGAGGGCCATCTGCCTTAGATCACGGAGAAGAATAGGGTCCAACACAACACCCCGTAGCGCCTGAAAGGCTGGAGAGTCTTCTTTTAGCCATTTCTTTTTTTTTTGTTCTTCAGCGCTGTACTCCCGGTGTGTGCATGTATGCTCAACTCCATCTTCTTCCCAACGATGTATCCCACAAATGTGGTGCACCAAAGACCGCCACTGTCGTACACAAGCCTGAAACATAAACACATTTATGTACAGTATCTGTAATATAAGGAAGTCTGCAATCTCTGAAATAAGCCTCTTTATTTACATATAAATTATGTATTTACATCTGGATCTCCCCCACTGTTCTCACAAGACCAGTAAAGGTGGTTGTTGATGGCTTTTATCCATGGCTGAAGAGGTCTGTTTGAGGCCTTGATGGCTAAAGCCAAAAGTTTCTTATGCACACCTGAGGAATAAATAAATAAATACATAAATAATAATGATAAGAATAATAATGAATAAGAAATTATATTATGTGTCACACACACACACACAAACAGTGTCTTACTTTTGGCAACATGCCATGGGTCAAATTCATGTCGGATAACTCCCTCATATTTGGGACTCTGCATTATTTTTCGGATTGATGGTGATCTGTCAGTTGCTATCACTCCAATATCCAAACCCAAATATTGGAGTCTCTCAAGGCCACGTTCAAATCCAATTAGCTCCATTGCTACTGAACTGGGAGCCTCTGAAACCTGCACACGCACACACACACACACACACACACAAATAAATACATTTTGTCCAAATACATGTACATAAAATACAGATTTGATCATGTGTTATAGTGAATAATTACCTGGACTAATTCAAAATGTACGATTTTTTTTGTTTCATCTTCCATGAAGGAATAGGTGGTGTACTTGGCACTGAACCCTGGAGAAGAGATTTAGTACAAATATTTAGTACAAAAAAAGGAATACAAAAAGAAAATTGTAAGTCAGGTAGGTAGATGTCATATCTATCTAATTGGATACTTTCAAAATGTGTATGATTATGAAAGGTTATATTCAAATATCTCACCAGGACTATCAGACCTGCCATCACCACACAGTTCTGTCCTTTGACCTTCTGTGTTTTTCTGTTTCAGTTGATCGATGATTGCCTTGTTATGTTTTTCATAAGCGGCTTGTATAACTGGTATCAAATATGTTTTCTGAATACTGTAAAATTGAGTTTCTTTTGGAATCTGAAGGTAAAGTAGTTCTGCCCATTCCGCAATGTCTGTGTAGGTTGCTCCAGTTAGAAAAATGGATGCACTGATAAGGATATTGTTATCAGCAGCACGGTGAGGCAGTTGAGGGCTGTTCTCCCAGGATGATGTGCATCCACCAAGACATTCCCATTTGATCACAAGCCGGCTGCCTCCCATTAGATGTGGTTCCTTATTGGTGATAACCTCACCACAACGGGGACAAAACTGAAACAGTTCCATCAGTTTGTCTTCATCAACAATCCACCGCCTTTTTGGGACCCAATTTCCCTCTTTGTTTCCGATGGGCATATCGGACTCGTCCAAAGACTCTGAACTGGGTGTTAGGCTGGATGGAAGGAATGAAGATTCAGGGTCCTCCTGTGACTGTCCAGAGGCTGAATCCATCGACACACTCAAAACTGAGGTGAAAGAAGTGTTGAGTTGTGTCATTATGTCTTCCTGTATAGACCCCTCCGGCGTCTGTGGGAAAAAAGACAGCTATAAGTTGTAATCACAAGAAATATTACAGTACTGGTAATATCAGTCAAATATTATTTTTATGTAATGCAATGTAAAATCATTCAAATATTATTACGTACTATGGCAGTGCCTGTCATGGATGCTGGAGATTCAGTTGTGGTTGAGGGACTTGGAGTAGATGGCTATTGTTTTGAAGAAAGAAATTACATGATTCAATACATTTTTATATTTAAATATCAAAATATCAGGGTTTGTATGCCTTGATTCTATAAAAAACTTTGAGTGAACAAATACCTTTAGAAACAATGTTGGGGGCCGTGCTTCATAGAAGCCAGACAGAGATGGCCTTGTGCGTGGTGTCGGTACTGCCTGTGGTGGCGTGCTCAAGTAGAAACTTGGATTCCTCTTTTGTCGACATGACTGTGATGTCTCTGGAGTCTGGACAGGAGAAGCTTCTGCACCCTATAATCAAATAGCAAAAATTAAAATTAAAATGCCTCCAATAATGTACAGTAAAGTGATAACAATAACAGAAGTATACAGATTTCAAAAAAGATGTGGGAAGTGGGAGGCACAATTCAACATACATCAAGTCTTTGAAAAAAGAAAGCCTCACATGTTGGGTGTGTTACCTTCTGTATGTCGATTGGACATAAAAAATAATAATAATAATTAAAAATAAGGGTAATAATAATAATAATTAAAAAAAACATTTGTACAAGAAATTATTTACCAGTGATTGCCCAACAGATGATTCGGAGACCAAAGTGGAAGAACCTGATGACGTTTCCTATGAGATAAGGAAGAACAATGGTTTACACCAATGGACCAAAACCAAATACATTTTCTGAGACAATATAATTGAAAAATCTTCGAGGATTAGGAGGTGGGAGTAATCCAGTGTGTTTTGGCTAGGAGGCTAATCACACCTTTGCATACAAGTCTCCTAGTGTGAAAATGGGGGATGGTAGGCCTATGGTCTACACAAAGGGCCTACTACTAATCCCTACATGCAGAGAGACCCCAATACATTTATCTCTACGTGATAAACTAGACTTTAGATAGAGTATGAAATATTATTGTATGGCAAAATACACAATAACATACATATATACAGTATTACTCTAACTTTTTGAATGATGCTTGGGAAATAGCCATAGGGTTAGGTCTTCGAAAACATGCTCAATTACTGCTATATAACAAACTAATTATATATTATAATATTATATTATTATAGTAATACTGTATATTCCCAAAATATAACGCAAATTACCTCTAAAGCAGCTACTCTTGGAACAGCATCTTTATGGAGGTTCGTCCTTGTTATCCTTTTAGCAGGCTTTGTTTTTATTTTTCTGAGCCCATAGCTTTTTTTTGATGGCGCAGTGTCCCTTTCTGGTTCTTTTTCAAAAAAAGCATCTTTGTCGAAATGATCACTGCAAACTGTCCAATCTTTAGTTTCATCAACAGTCAGAGTGATGTTTTCTCCAATAGCGGTTAGCCAAAGTTGCCTCCTCTGTGGGTCAGCAGCTCCTGGGAGATGATGGAAGCTCTTCTGTTTGAAGGTAGCTGGATTCATTTTACTGTTACATCCAGGGTAGACGCACTGCCCTTTCTGCTTCATAGTTGGTAAAGAAAAGAAAACCAACAAACAAAAAAACTGCTGGCAAATAAACAAATCGAGACCTAATGAGAGCTTATGAAAGCTAGTAGTAGTAGTAGTAGTAGTAGTAGTAGTAGTAGTAGTAGTCGTCGTCGTCGCCGTTGTTGTTGTTGTTGTTGTTGTAGCAGTAGCCTAGTACTAGTCGCACAGCGTGCAAATAACTTTTACAGCCAGGGGCTGAGTGATATGACGTCATAGTTGCCAAGTCGGCTTGTTTGCAGCCAGAGCTGAATATCATAGGTTTGGAACTTTGGGGAGTGACTGACTGAATCATTCTGGTGTCTTTACTGTGTGTATAGTAGTATAGGTGTGTACATATTGAATCTAAAGGGTCACAATTATATTATATATAATGATAAATGCAATGGGGGAAAAAAATGTATTACATTATGGCGTTATTTTTGCTCCTGTTTTGGAGGTGGTTTGGCTTATTTCACTACCACGATGTGGCAACCCTATACTGCACGGTTGAGCGTCCACAATAGAACAGTAGAAGAAGAAACCATACTACTACGGCAGCTCAGAATGGACAAAAAGCAGCGTGGACTATCATAATATAACATAACCACTTGCCAGGAAAAGTATTGGACACTTTTGTGATGTTTTTATAGCCGTAATAGCGGGAGTTTGGTAGGCTCCCATTATACGCTCAATTCGGACTAGAGGGACCTAGGGGCTAAACCAGGAAAGGAGCAACGTGGAGGACAACAACTATGAGGATCTTGAAAGGACTTTTAAAAGCCAACTAAAGGTAAAGAAAGTCAAAAAGTGCGAAATTCTCCTTTAACTGACAAGACACATAAAGCATAAAGTTGATTAAACCATAGCAGAGAGTGCTTTCCTGACAACGTTGGATGAATTATTTCGGTGCCTGTTGTACATATGGTGAGAGTTAACAGTTGTAATGACTAATTAATGACATGTCATTTCACAATATCACACGCTGCATAGTGTTTAAAATATATTGCCCCGCTTAGTCACGCAAACACATGTTTTTCCTCTCTCACAAAACACAGGATTTTGGCGGAAGTACCGCTCAAGGAAATGGCGTTGGAGCTTTACATATCCGTTAGATTCTCGTGTACGAGTGTTGAGACTGGTCAAAAATCGTCTTACCTGGTTTCTGCCCTGTCACTTCCGGCTATGCAAGCCTGGTTGTGACCAGGCTTCTCAGATGAGCCACGCACACACACAAGCGCACAAGCGCATGCGCACACACACGCACGCACGCACGCACACACACACACACACACACGCACACACACACACATGCACACACACTATTTTGTAGTACTGTACCATCATATCCTAATTGGGCCAGTTGAGTGACAGCTGATGCTCTTTCTGCTTAGAATTTCTCCACTGTTTGACAGGAGCACTTATCACCCCCAGCCGTGGAGCGCCAGACAGTGTCAGCTCACATGAAATACTCCTCTACGTGCTCCTCACAATACAAGCCTGGAATTTTGGATTATTGTTAATTTTTTAAAGGGGAATTCCAGCTCTTAAACATTTTATTATGTCTTTAATATATATTAGTAGCCTGGCTCCAGGCAGCCCTGAATCGCCACCTTAAAAATGTACTACCTTAATTTCTTTCTCCTGTGATTCTGGTGGCGCTGCCTCCAGTGTCGTCAGTACCGGTTGAAAATCTGACTCGGGCAGCTGATTGGCCAACAGCCCTGTCACTCAACAGTGTCAAGAAAACAAACATGGCCGCCCCACTGCGGTGATTCGCGCCCATATCAATCTGGCTATTAAACCGACCTATAATAAATGGTTTCTTTAAAGAAGGGTCAGATTTTATAAACCTCATCATCCAACATATATTACTGCTTTTGTTCTATCCTGTATATCCTAGTAGCACTCGCCGGCTGTTTTTGTTTGGTTAGCGACCGGGCTAGCACATTAGCCACATGAATGACAACACCATTGTCTGCTTTCCCAATATTCTGATTGGTTGGTGTGAACCAATCACCGAAGACTGACACTGTTTATGGGTTTGACTGACACCAAACCCGTAAACTGCTGTCACAGGGAGGGCTTTCAAACTGATAATTAAGTCTCAGTGTCAGGAAAATGTGTTGGAGAAAATGTTATAAAAGACTGCCCATTCTAGAAATGGAGGTCTCAAAAAATCATCTTTTCCATGGTCAATCACATCTTGAAGATGTCTTATTTTATGTGAAATGCACGTTGGTTGGATCAGGCTAAACCCTTCATATACTGTATATACAGTATGGAGCCATATGTCATAAATACATCATGGATGACGCGCATGAAGTCTGAGATCGACATGGGAACCGTCATTAGACCCCTGTCCTGTTCACTTAACACACACTCGGACGGGCAGACACACACACACACACGCACACGCACACACGCACACGTACAGCAGATCATGTGTGACATCACACAAAGAGGTGTGAGGAGCTGGTTGTCATGGTAACGCTCCTATCAGAGGCTGCAGGGGGCTGTGTAGGCGAAGGGGAGTCTGATTGATGGGAGCTGTTAGGCTATCACTAGATGCATCCATCTCCAGGCTCCTCTGTGCCTCGCAGGCCCCATGTAAAGTTGTTGTAAACCAGCAGCTCCTTCACCCAGGGCCCTGTGTTCATGAGGGAGACTGAGAGGCTGAGCTCACAGGGCCAGGAAAAAAGCTCGAGTGTCTGTTGCGTGCGTGTGTGTCAGGCCCGGATGTAACGTTTCCCAATTGGGGGGGCAGGCGAAAATGGTATGGGTGCGACTTCATCGCCCGTGGCGCAAAGTGACACAGGCGATGGTTACAGGAATTCTATTATTTCAGTTGTTTGTTGAAGTTGCAACAGGCACGCAGCGTGGATAAAGCTGACTCCGAGTTTTCTCTTCTGAATGATGAAATGGTGTTTGTTTAGTGGTACAACAATTGTACAATTTACAATTACAATTTTAGGCATTTAGCAGATGCCCTTAATCCAGAGCGACTTACAATGGTAAAAACAATCAGAATCAGAATTTACAATACAATTGTTGTTAGTTAATAGTGCAGTGTTTCAAATCATTTTAATTATAAGCATTTTAATTTGAAATATCTATGACATTTGTGTTGTGACATTGTGCCTATATCCGGCCCTGGTGTGTGTGTTTACTCATTCTCTCGTACTGTATGTGACTGGCTGCATGGGAGAATTCTCATTTACACAGTCTAATTGTCTATATGGCTTTGGTTATTACTAAAGATGGTGATCTTTATTATCACTAATGAAGATCATCTTGATTATCACCGAATATGATTGCAGCTTTAGAGTCAAATGACATGTGAACGTAACTTGTGGCTTTGTCTCTTTGATGTTTTTTGTTCTCCTACATTTAACTATCTGCCACATGCTGCTGTTTAAATGTCTTGGGTGGTATTCTTATTGTTCTCATGACTCGGCTGGTGGTGAGCATGACAAGAGAAAGTAAGAGACATGCAGCTACATATCTCTTTTCTCCACCCCTTATTTTCATCTGCCATTTTTACTGTTTAAAAATAGCTCAAATGGCTGATCTACACGCTCATACTGTGTCAAAGGTAGATTGGCTAGTTGAACTTTTTCTTAATGTCTTTTTTTTTAATTATGGCAGATGCGTTTCGGAATATGGGGTAAGGAGTTACGCAAATGGGGCCCAGGGTGTGAAACTCTTAAGCATTTCTTTGTCCAACAAATCATACTCTGCAATCTCACATTATACAGTATCTGATAATTTTTGAAAATTTGTTGGCCTGAATGGGTTTTTTTCCCTACAGAAATATCCTGATCCTTGTCTTATATTTGGGGGCTAAACTATTTGACATTCAATGTTCTTTTTCCACAAATGATTCTGGAAAATCACAGGGGTCGTTTTATTACCACAGTTGTCTTATATTTGGGACAATACGGCCAAAGCCAGCCATGTAAGAACATGGAGAGGGAACACAGATAGTAACAAAGTCTTGAATATATCCCTGGGACAGATCTCTGTCTATCAGGGACATGCTAGACAACATCCTGTAGTTAAACCAGTAAGAAGTATACTAGGTCTGATGGTTACACTTGGTTTATTTATTTTATTTGGTTCACTTAATTTATTTATTTATAATTATTAGATAAATAGTATATTTTGTCTCACACTAATACTTTAGTCACTAACTTTGCATATTTACTGTTACTGTTGTATAGTTACTGTTACTGTCGTGATGAATACTCAATAACCTTGTACCACTGTACCATCTAACATTTCCTGGATTTGGTAATTCAACATGCCGTCTCCATTTTGGGAATGACATTGTACTCAAAAAAATAATACTAAAAATATTTAATAGTCAATCTACGAGCTTACAATAATATTATGTTGCATTGTGATGTTTTGTGAGCTTGTACATGCTAAGACAGTGGTTACGTGATTTGGACAGTTTATTCTGGAATGGAAAATGTGTTGACTGTGGACCTTTTGCTGCATGTCACTCCCAGACGTCCCATCATCTCTTCACTGTATTATAAACAAGTAAAACGCGCTATGGGCGGAAGTGGCCGCTTCGGGGAAATAACACACTTCAAAAAACAGTTTGTGTCATGGCAGACGTTATATAGTCTTTGGAAATAAAGGCAGAAGTAAAGCAACAAAAATATCTAGTTAAACTAACAGTCTTTCTGGGAAAAGGGAGGGAAGCAGGAGGTGACCGTAAGTCACTTTGCTTCTCACACTGCTTTAGTGTGTGCTGTGTGGTTATGTTGTGTAATGGCTGTTGGTAGATTTCATCATCAATTTCCCTATCATAAAAGGTCATCTCCGAAGAACAGATTCACTGGGAAAGAAAACATATATCGTAGCTGAAGAGCCAGGGCCTAAAGGTGGAGCCAACAGGCCACACATTCACACTCTTGTTTGGCACCGCTCCCAGAGGCAAATTCAAAGGAAAACAGGGTGCTGTTTTTACTTTGTTTTCCTGATGGGTTCCCAGAATGGCAGAAAAAAAAGTGCCTCTGCAACCAGAAATTGGGAACCACTGCTTTGTTTGGATATTTACAACCAGTGCATGGACATCTACTTATGACGAGCTCAGAGAAACATGTATTGTATGCACTGTCTATCCATTGGTTATGGAGCCATGGTGGCACCATCCCTTTAAGAAGAATCAGGCCCGGATGTAACATTTCCCAATTGGGGGGAATTTTTCTTTTTTGAATGATGAAATGGTGTTGGTTTAGTGGTGCGACAGTTGTAGTTAGTTAGTAGCGTGGTCGCGGTGTTTCAAATCAGTTTAAATACAAGCACTTTACTTTGAAATGTGGGTCGTTTGCATCCCTTCATGTTTGGGGCAGTCAGGGCATTTAGGGGGGCATTGCCCCTCCCGACCGTGACTAGATCTGGCCGTGAGAAGAATCCCTTCTTACTGACTCTCTGACAGCCTCTAGTCTGTCCTTGAACAGTAATAACATGACCTGTGTGTGTGTGTGTGTGTATGTTAATGGGCGTGCATGCATGCGTGCAGCATAAATTGTGGAGGTTCTTTTTGCTGCAATACGTGTGTAGCTCCTTTCACAGCTGCGGTGTGTAATGTTCAGTCTGAACAGTGTGAGTGATTCTGAAGCAGATGGTGCTTCCAGGGGGTAGACGGTGACACTGGCTTACATCAACACCTATTTAACCCTTGAATCCCCTGTATTCTTAGCCCACTGCTCTATACTTAGCTTGGTCCTCTTCCCTCTACTGAGAATACTGTTAGTTTTGCAGAACCTTTGCCTGTTATGACTAGCGGCTTCAAATGTCATCAGATGATTTGATTTGCATGTCATCGGCCCTTAATGCAGTGGTTCTCAACCTTTTTCATACCAGGGCCCACTATCTATTCAGAATTTGAGCCAAGGACCACCATTTGATAACATTTTATCCCCACAGACCCAAAACCCAAAGATTTCTTCTGTTTTTATCCACAATTCCAGGCTGGATTTCGGAAACATAACAGGCAAACATACAGTAGATCTCTAGTTGTGAAGATTTGGGATAATTCAGATGATGAATATTTTAACTCTTAAGAGTGTAAGAATGAAAACAAGCAAGCGTCCATTTGGTTTCATGTTTACGCTCTCAAAGAGTTGCATCTGGTTAAGCAACTTTCCATCATTTAGCTGGGGACCACCTGGAACCCTCTCATGGACCACTGGGGGTCCCTGCACCACTGGTTGAAAAACACTGCCTTAATGCAATGCAGCCTGTATGGACATTTGCACATGTTGATATTGTTGTCAGCCATTGCTATTGGTCGCATTGCCAAACTATTAGAGTAACTGTAAAAAGAGAGCGGCGACACGCTGTGATCTTGTGTAAGTCTAGCCCATACTCAGCCATAACAAGTCATGTCAGTCCTTCTGACCTCAAATCAACCTTTTCAGTCATTTCACTTCTGCATTTCCAAGTCACCTACTCTTGATTAACACTTTGTGGAAATGTCATTGCAGATAAGGATATGACATATACACCAGAACAGGGTCGCCAGGGTTCAAGGGTCCTGTGTGTGTGTGTGTGTGTGTGTGTGTGTGTGTCCGCATGCGTGTGTGCGTGTGCCTGTGTGCTGAGCTTGACTTGACTTCAATGAGGTGGACACTGACAATAGGAAAACTGAGAGAATCATGCCATGGGGGAAACGGAATGAATAATTCTATTATAGCCTGGGGGAGGAGGGGGTGTTATGGCCCCAGACACCACTTAAACCCAAGATAGGCTATTTATGGTATATGAAATAGTGATTTGCAACGCACAATGCAACCCTGACTCTGAGGTCATAGGGTAGAGCTACCATTATGGCCAACTGTTTTTCAGCTGAACGTTCACCAACTAGGATATACATAGCCAGAATAGGACGCTGTAGTTCTCTGGTCTTTACCAATTCTAACCTTGCGTCTCTCTGGTTGTGTTCCACAGCCGAGCCCCTGCCTCTCATGGACCTCTGCAGACGAGTGGCACGCCTGGCGCTGGGGAGGGAACGCATCCACCACATCGACACACTCCCCCTGCCACAGACCCTCAAAAACTACCTCCAGTACCAGTGACCACCACATGGACAACACGCACGCATGCATGGAGATGCCACGGCCACGACCGAGCTCCAACAACAGACTTGTCAAATCCACGGGGTGTCTGCTGAGGACGCTGATGATTTTAACCATGGAGATGGTGGCTGCAAGCGAGGAAGAGCTCTGCTGTCAAAGCCCTTCTGTTAACACCAGAGGGAATGCTACTTTCAAGGGACCTCTGTTATCTCCTAGTGTTGTATCTTTTGTTTTATTGTTGTTATTATTTTTTTATTTTTGTTTTCCTCACTGCTGTCTATTTCCCCTCGATGGACAGAACAAAATGGACATATGGATTTAAGTACAGACTTGCATACGGACGGATAGATGTACAGTATAGAATAAAGCCGAGAAAGAGAGTGAAGGAGATTAAACATTGCAGTCCTGTCTCCCAACATGTGCATCGATTCCAGGTCAGTTTCCCTGAGTGAGTGAGTGATCCGTTGGAACAGTGGAGAGGAGTGCTTTTGTTCAGTGCGTACTGTACCTCCATATCATCCACCCTCAACAGGCTCTGTTTTTCGAATCTGTTGAACGTGTCGGTATCTATATATTCCTATTTATACCCAACCAACCTCACAGCAGGCGCCGCAGAGACCCAACAGAGTCGCTTGGAGCCATAGGAGACCGGGAGAACATATGCTTTGAACATATACATGCGCGTAATGTGCACGCATCGACTCATCAACACAGACGCACACACAGCACAGTACCGAGAGGGTGGGTGTTGGGAGAGTGTGTATACAGTTACGCGCAAAATTATTCAACCACCATTGCTGTGAAGGGGTTTATGGAAATCGGTGTACATTTGTAATGGTGTTCATAATGAAATCTTACAAGGACTTGTTAAAGAACCAAATGCAACTAAAATGACATCAGTTGTTTTTGTCATTAAGTGTTAAAGGGCTTTTTTGTGATTTCTTCATTGACACAATTATTCAACCCCTGTAAAACTACTGCTCTTTGGAGGCTCCTGAGAGCAGAGACTCCTTCAAGTGTTTTCAATTAGGTATTGGAAACACCTGTGGATGTTAACAAGCAGTAATTAAGCAAAAATAAGCATCAATTAGGCAGATTTAAAAGGACTGTGCTACTCAGCTCCTTTCTTGACATTTGCCTGTGTGTTTACACCATGGTGAAGACAAGAGAGTGGTCACAGAAGACCCGAGAAGAGGTCATTCGTCTTCACAAGAATGGAAATGGCTACAAGAAGATATCGAAGATCTTAAATGTGCCAAGAGACACCGTTGGAAGCATAATACGGAAATTCAAAGTCAAGGGCACTGCTCAAACTCTACCTGGTCGTGGCAGGAAGAAGATCCTGACGGCAACTGCTGTGCGGTACCTGAAGCGCAAGATGGAGAAAAATCCCAGGATGACTGCTGAGGAACTGAAAAGAGATCTTTCAGAGGTGGGCACTGAGGTTTCCGCACAGACAATAAGGCGCACACTGCACAGTGAAGACATCCATGCCAGAACTCCCAGGCGCACCCCCTTGCTGAGTGCAAAGAACAAGAAGAGTCGGCTGGAGTATGCAAAAATTAATGTGGACAAGCCCCAAAAGTATTGGGACCACGTCCTTTGGTCTGATGAGACCAAATTAGAGTTGTTTGGGCCCATGGATCAGCGCTACATTTGGAGGAGGAATAAGCAGGCCTATGCAGAAAAAAACACCTTGCCTACTGTGAAGCATGGCGGGGGTTCTATAATGCTTTGGGGCTGTTTTGCTTCTACTGGCACAGGGAAGCTTAAATGTGTAAAGGGAATCATGAATTCCCTCCTGTATCAAGAGATCTTGGAAGAAAATGTCATGGAGTCAGTCAGAAACCTGCGGCTTGGGCGACGTTGGACATTTCAACAGGACAATGATCCAAAACATGCGTCCAAGTCCACTAGGGAGTGGTTAAAGAAGAAAGGCTGGAACATTTTACAGTGGCCATCGCAGTCACCAGACTTGAATCCCATTGAAAACCTCTGGTGGGACCTGAAGAAGGCCGTTGCAGCACGCAAGCCTAAGAATCTCACTGAACTGGAGGCTTTTGCTCGTGAAGAATGGGCCAAGATACCCGTAGATCGCTGCAAGACACTTGTGTCAAGCTATAAGTCACGTTTGGAAGCTGTAATAACTGCAAAGGGATGTTGCACAAAGTACTAAATCATTTCACTTGGGGGTTGAATAAAACTTACAATGCTATGAACACAGGAATGACATTTGTGGTTATTTCAGTATAAAAGTCATGTTATATTTGTCAACTTTTCAAGTCTTTCCTTCATTTAATGGCAAATAAGAGGAACAAAATGATCAAAATTGATGAAAAATGGTCAAAACACTTCATTTCAGTGGGGGTTGAATAATTTCGTACGCAACTGTACACGCATAACACCCCTCAGCATGTGCTGTAAGATCACAAAAAAGCTGCTGACGTGCGGGAACCAAAAAGAAGGGGGAAAAAGATCCAGCCACATGAAACCAAGCATTCCTGTACTGGGGATGAACATTCTGAAACAGCACAGATCAGTATAATGTAGAGTAGGGTTTAAGTGGTTTTAACCATAGACTTATAGATATTGTTTTGGCCACTGTGTTGTATGTCAACATGGTCACCATAATTTCTGGGGTAACTTGCCTTAACTCCACCGCAAGAAGTGGTACAGCCTGAGTGATACAATACCTCAGAGTACAATGTTTCTTTTATAACCCTAACTGTTACTTGCTGCATAAGATAATGTGTTTTGATACGAAACCCCCACGTTTTAAATATAACCAGGAATCCTATATCATAACACAAGTACATGGCTGGCAATAGTAACCTATCTGTGGCTGGCGCATCAATGCACCGATTCGATGAACATGAGTGGCCAATGAGGTATCTATGAATCTGCGTCCTTGATCGATCTATTCCCCTCCCCATCTCATTCTTTCTCTGATACATGCCTGCATGTGGGTACGACAAGTTATCGTTTCAGCTCCTCTAATGCTGATTGAGATTGACTTGAAAGCAATGGCGCTTTGACTTGCTAATGTGCCTGCTCTGAGAGATACTACAACAAAAATAGCACACGACACCTCTGTTACAGCAGGAGATGGGTTTAGTTACAGAATGAATTAAAATTGCTGTAAGTGTGAGTGAGTGAGAGTGAGTGTGTGTGTGTGTGTGTGTGTGTGTGTGTGTGTGTGTGTGTGTGTGTGTGTGTTTTGTTTTTCTTTTTTTTCCTTAAGAAGCTCTATTTTCCATAGCAATCATTGGGGGCTTCAACACAGAGCCCCTCTCTCCCACAGGGCTTCCGAATGTGTGATTTGATATTTATTTTTCATTGACCACTTGAACTTTATAGCGTCCCTATTCTGAAGACAAAATGGCAGATCTACAAGCTCTCAATTGCGCTGCCAGATTTTGTGCTTTTGTGATTTTGTGCTTGCAGATCCACCATCAAACATTTAATTACACAACTCTAAAGATGGTACGGTAAAAGTCTATAAAATATCTGCTCAGAAAACCAATTTGATCCAATCAGACCAAAGAACCTGTACAGGATACAAAGCTAAACAGATGTGATGAAACAAATAAAAACATGAGTAGAAAATCTATCAAACAAACGTCACTGCATGATCTTTTGGGGGTTCTCGCCTCCTGACTGGATGAAATTTGTCATTTCTAATTAAAATTAGTTTTGTGTTTACTAAAGAGCTAGAGAGATGGAAAGACCCCTGTTACAGAACAAACATTTTAGCCATAGCAGTGATTGGAATATTCTAAACATTCTATTTTCTTTTTTTTCTTTCTTTTGTTTAAACCACCAGTGATTTTAACTTACAGCACCTTGAAGCTTCTTTGTCCTGTTTTTATCTTTTTATCAATGCTCCTTTCACAAACATTCTGTTTTTTTTATGGTTTCGTGATTTTTATTTTTACTTTTTCTACAGATTTGAGATGTGCCCACAGGACAGGATGTGAGTTTGGTTGGACATGATGTCTTGCTGGAATAGGTGGTGGAATGTGCTGCCATGAGCATCTTTTTAAATGTGAATAAAAAACATTTCAAACCAAGCCCTGGACCGTCTTGTTAATGGTTGCTGGATGGTTGGCTCAAACTGATGTCGGTATAGGCCTTTCTTTGGCCATTTAGTAGACCGGGTCAGATTGAAGAGGGCTTTTTCTTTCATCAGGTTTACAATAACAAACTGTTATTGGCGTAGGGTTATACTCTACATAGGGACTTTGGAGTGCTTTGGAGTGACCTTGGAGTGGTTGCACCACTCAAAAATATGTTTATTGATCTCTCTCTACCAACGTTCAAGTTTTTCTTTAAAGTTTTATCTTTCAAATTTGAACCCATTTTATCACTCGCTGTCAATAATCTAAACTTTTTTTGCTAACCTGGAGTGGGAAACGGCCTTAAATGCACAGTCAGAGCCTCTTCTTCTCATCAGACAGGGGACAGTATAGCGTTAGGAAGGAACACGTTATTCCAACCAGTTAGTTTCCCCTTCATCAGGCGAGGGCTTCAGTTCAATTCACCCCTTTTTCACTGTCTTGTGTTCTGCTTACAGTAATGTTCTTTCTTCCTCTTTCGCTTCTCGGCCAATGCGGTTAAAAGGTGCATGTACAGTAGCCTACATTCCTCTTCTCAAAGCCATGTACAGTTAAGCTGTCACGATTATTATGAAATCGCCTATTTTCAAATGTTTTGCACAATTGCCATAGTTGTTTACATGTTGACATTTTTTAAATGGAAGAAATCGCAAATCAACAAGCTTAGAATTATTGTAAATTTAAGTACCGGTACCGGTATAACATTTGTAAATATGACTTTTCTCATAGTCATAGCCACATAGTCTTCATAGTCACAAACTACAATTTGTGACTATTCATATTCTGATGTTCAAATCCAAAAACACAATTCAATTGTTAATCAAAACTATTTTTGCTAAAAATAATCGTGTCATTTTTGACAGCCCTACATGTTCCTCCTTGCCTGTCTCAAATCCATTTCTTTGTTCATGGAATGTCATATTTCACCTGTCTTTTCTGTGTGTTTGTACAGAAAGGGATTTGAGATTGAGGTGTACAAATAAAACAAGATGTTTTATTTCAATAAGGAGTCTTGTTGCATGGCTTCCATGTGAATCTACTGGTGTACCTAAAGGTGCTACCGATTCCCTTTTCCTGACCCCTACGGTACATGTCACTTGTCAGTAGTATAGGCCCATCCCCAAATATACAGCCCTTTTGTGTCACACACATGCACAAACATAGGAATGAGAGCAATAGATGTCCAACTCCGACAGCCCATTTAACACAGTTTCATCAAAGAATCGCATTCTTTGTCTCATTTTCCATCCGTTTGGACTGATGTTTATCATGCAAACTCATTTTAAGAAACTCTTTCATCCAACATGGAAAAGTCATTTGGTCTGAAACTAAAAGTAATTATGTGGGAATTAATAAAATAGTCGCCTGCGAGTGAGCCCTCAGGACCCCCAGTCAATGTTATAATTGTAAATGCATCGGTAATGAATGCACCCATTTAGCTCTGATGGCTAAAGCACAAACTGAGTCATAACCAAATACACACACACGCATATGCACGTGCATACACAGCTGGGGAAATGAACAAGAGCTTCTATGCTGATACTATTCATCTTCACCAACCTGCAGTACCCTCTAGTCTAGTTCTTGAGCTCCATAACCTCTCCTTTCCTTCACAATGCTTAAGTTTCTACAGTGCATCTTTTCCCAGTGTCTAACCCGCTGAAGAGACAGCCAGAGGCAACAGAGAGTGCTCTTGCTCTAGACAGAAGAGCACCAAGTTCCACCACTCTGCAGTAGGTGAGTATGAAGCTTTTCCTGTGGAGGTGCTTGTGCTAATATTGCCAGGAGAGTATAGACAGACTTAATCCAAGCGGGCAAAGTATTACGCCTATAGTGACCTGCTTCCATATATCTCAGCAGCTGTGACCAACGTTTACAAGAACATTGTGGGTTCATGTTAATAAAACTCCAGCGAATATTTCACAGTAGGCTACTTGCACAGACCAGTTGCACAAGTGAAAAAGGTGCACCTTGTGTGTTACCTGCAAAGCGTCGACTGTAAGATTTATAGATTTTCGGGCGAAACTAAGTAATGTATTAGCTTTTAATCCAGAATTGGTCAATGCCACACCAGGAATCTGTCACCACATGCCACATACTGGACACTGTACAAAACAAAATTAAAATGTACAAAACTTGACTTCCATCTTGCAATGTAATACAGGTTGGTCCAATGAACAATGAAGTGCCGTGGCCTGACCATGAACTACCATATTTCTAACAGTTTTTAACATCTAACAACATGTTTAAGTCCAACATCTTAACCACTGGACCAAAGGGACATGCCCTTGGAGTTTGGAGGCCATCACAACAGAGGATGTTGCACACACACACGCACACACACACACACACACACACACACACACACACACACACACACACACACACACACACACACACACACACACACACACACACACACACGGGATGCAACAATACAAATCTTATTTTTAATGGATAAACAGAATCCTCTGGTAGTGTCATCATGTTTCAGTACACAGCACGTGCTTGTGCATGCCAGCTGGTTGCTTCCATATCAACCACACATAGTCTCTCTCTCTTAGTTACACACAATGGTTATTTGTGCCCCTGGCATGTCTCTTTAAATAGCACCATTGTTGTTTTGAGGCTATAGGCCTGCATACAAAACACTCCATGGACAGTATTAGCATTGACCTTCAAAGTGCAAACTAAAACACAACTTCAACCTATATCTTCTTTCTTCATGCAATTGTTCCTCATTTTATTGTGCTTTAATGCTTATAACATAAGCTTTTTCACTTTTCAGGCCTGTCAAAGCCTGCTTGGACAACAGCCCAAAGCCTTCGTGCTAGTAGATTCTTTTACTTTTTCATTTTTGCTATTTTATCACAAATGAGGATGACATTTGTTGTAAAGTGGTGATGCTGAGCTTGCTGAGATGTAAAGGAAAGCTACTCCAATATTTACTCTGTTGTGTTTGTTTGGACATTTCCTGGCTCAATATGTTGTTTTCTGCATAAATGTATTTACTGCAGCTCAGAACTCACTGAATCACTGCTGACATCTTCTGGTGGCCTGGTGTTAGTACATGAACCACTCAGTAGGCAGTAGGTAGTTTTTAACGGAGAAACCCAAACCCTTACCTCAAGAAGTCATTTGTGGCAGCTACAGGTCCCATCGGTGTCTGCAAGAAGTCTGCAAAATCATTCCTGGTCACATGAGCAGTATGTGAGGCTCCAGGACAGGACAGTCTCACTGTGAGACATAGAGGTTGACGTTGCCTTCAACCTCTCCATTTTTCTCCGTAGCCTACTCTGCAGGAATCAGTCCCCTAGAAGCAGTGGTCGACTCTGGAAAGATGTCCAGCATGTCCCACTGAGCACAAGATCTAGACGTTTTGTAATCTTAGATGATTAGATTAGATGTTGATTAGACATCTAATGAACGTCTATCTTAGATTCGACATTGATTAGACATGACACACATCTCAATGACAGGCGGTTTTAAAACTTGCATTGTTTCATTGTGTTCACTTAGTCTAGTACCAGCACAGAACTGGTGTATGCAACGGCTTTGTTTTAAACTGTGCCTTCACACATCATGCTTTACAAGTCAAGTGGGAATGAGGTAGTCAAACAGAGAGAAATCACTACTGACATTTCGGCTCTGTTTTGACACAGTTTCAAAGGTGAGATGATTCTTTTGCATATTAGCATCCCATGCATGTAATAATGGTTAAATAATTTTAAGAAAACATGCTCTATCAAACCGGTTGTTTGTCACTGGTTTCCTGTGCCATATAAAATGATTGTGTTTTTACCTGTGCAAACATAAAGATCTACAGTATATCTATTAACAAGAGTGGATGTTCAAAAGTTTATATTTTATTCTGTTTTCAATTATAGAGGTCCAACTATTATCCTGACATCACTGCCTTTTACCACTAAATGATAATTCAAAGCCCTTCCTCAGACCTTCCTAGGAAGGGCTTTGGCCCGATCAACGTCACCATATAAATAAATCAACATTCGGGAGCATCAAAATGGTGTGCAGATTTTCTTTTTCTCTTGTTGTTTAGTCATGTGTGTCTGCATACACACATAACAATTATGACATATACTGTAGGCATGTGATATTCAAATATTCACCTCATATATCAACTCAAAATAATAAACAGCCAAAAATAACTAAAGCCAAACAAAATGCAAACACTTGCAGTAATGTACCATATCATGATGGTTTGGGACTTTTATTGGGTTATTTTATTGACAAAATGAATAAGCCCCTCCCCCCTTGTAAATAGGCCTATCAGTGAAAAGGGTCGTGTGTGCCACTGTTACTGTTACCCCTAGGGGGGACCTTGAACTTGAGCCTCTTAGTGATCCAACGTGGACACTCAACCTCATTTAAAATATCGGGTTTTGCATGTCATCGTGTTTGGTGGGGCAGACTGGGAATTTAGGGGGGCATTGCCCCCCTATGCCCATGCCTAGATCCGCCCCTGTGCATGATGCGTGTCTGTTGCAACTTCAACAACAACTGATGTTATTATTGATGCTTTACTTGTCTAATAAAAGTCCTGTAACCGAAAGTGGTTCATCGCAATGAAGCCGCCCCCAGATTTGGCACAAACAAGGGACTTAATTCCTTCCGCTCATATGCCACCAAAATGTGGAATGCCCTACCAACAGTCATAAAGGCATGTGAATCCCTTGACTCCTTCAAAACCGCTCTCAAAGGGCACCTACAGATGGCTGCAATTCTAAACTGGCCTCTGTAAAACTAAAATGTATATAAAATCCTCCCACCCACCCCGCCTCTCCTCATTGTACATTTCTCTTTTCCCTTTTTTACCCCCACTATGATTTTGCCTCCATGATTTGCTGCTTCTGATTTTACTGAAGTAGTTGTTTTGTATGTACGGTATTTGAATGCCTCAATGAAATGAACAAGTTGGCCACTATTGTAAACAAGTGTATGCTTAACTAGTGTGTCCAATCAGTTTTTCAGATTTGATGTAGTTGTACTTGAATTGTACTGTAATTCTCCAAGCTGCTATCAGTTTTGTAGCAGTGTGTACTTGACTTGTACTGTAACTCTCATCTCTGTTAATAAAAATTTCATTCATTCATTCATTCATTCATTCACCCATGCAGTAGGCCTCCTATGCATCCCTGATAAATCTGGGCATGGCCGCGGGAACTATTTTACAGTAGCAGGGGCTGAGCATGGAAGCGGGGGTGCGCAAAAATGCGCGTGCACGCGTTTCATGCACGCGCATTTTTGCGTGTTAAAGTACTCTTTAATTTCCCTCTCCACACACAAGTTATGAACAAATTGACAGACAAGATGCCTATAATGTGAAATAGCATATTTTTAGGCCTGGCCTAGGCTACATAAATCACTTGTTTTGAACATATAGGCTGAATGAATAGACCTACAGAATCCTCACGCAGGATATATACGCTCAACAGCAACACAAACTAAAACAACTGACAGTTCCAAACCCATCATAAACGGGCATATGCCTATTTAGTCCACACGAGATTTAGCAAGGCGCAAAAAATATAAATTATAGGCTAAACAGAGGAGCTGAGGTCCAGTAGGAGGTATATTTTTATAAGTCCCAACAGCAACAAGTTAACAGCGCAGCGCGCTTGGGTTCGGCGACCCGTGTGTTCACATCATCATCATCATCATCATCATCATCATCATCATCGTCGTCACACAGCCCTCCCCGTCAGAATCTACGAAGAGAACACAATACATAATAGGCCTATCTCACGTTAAATTTCAGCAGCAGACAGCAGTTCAGTTGGCACGGCGGCCATAGTAATTAGTTAATACTATATTATTTCTCGCATATTTCCCATATTCGTAAATATTAGTGAGAAATATTATAGTTAAATAGTAAAGGCTTTAGCCTACGTTATACTCCAAATGTGCTCTTGCGCTCCGGGCTGACGGCGAGGAATTCCCTCATCCCCTGCTGAACAGCACTGGTGCTGCTTCTTCTGCGACATTATCATCCTTTTCAACAAAGTTAGCACTCGTCCCCTGTACATTGCTGCTGCTGGGACGAACAACTTTTGGGCTTGGGCGGCCCACCAAAGAAATCACTTATCCGCTTCTGAGCCATGCTGACTGACAACACAACACTCACTGTTAGTCCCAGCTGACCGGTGGATTCAAACGGCGCGCACCGTGCGTAAAGGAAAGGTAACCGGAAATAGCCGGAAACAGCGTCAGCAGCCGAGCAGAGGTAATGATGAATATAAAAACAAAGACCCCACCAAAAATGCATATTTTATTTTAGTCTCCATTATAATAAAGTGACATATTATTATTGATATTATATATTTTTTATTTTATGTTATTTTTTTCCTCCTGTTTTGGGGGGTGCTGTGCCTGGTGGAGGGGGTGCTTGTAGCTCCTGTCTGAGGGGGTGCTGTGTTTGAGGGGAGCAGGTGCTCCAGCCCCCCCAGCACCCCATGTTCCCTCCTATGCAGCCATGATAAATCTGGGTTGAAAGCGATTGGTGGGGTTCTCTTGTGATTGTGACTGCGTTGATGTTAGAAAGCAGACTGACAGCCTACATGTGTCTTTCTGCTCTGCGTAGCATAGGCCTATCTTGTAACTACTATGTCGATCTACCCAAAGCCATCCCAACCTATACCTAACATAATGAGTAAGTGACAGTCTGTAAAGTAATGCCAGCCAGTGAACGGAACTCTGCTTCTGACTTTACAGAAGTATGACTTGATTGAATGTTGACTTGACTTGATTGACTTGTTCAAGTCAACATTCAAGTCTCCTGGACAAAGCATGGCAAATGGCAATGCATGATTCACTTGGACAGTGAATCATGCATTACCATGCTTTGTCCAGGAGATGACGCAGCGAGCCTGATCCTGCAGAGCAGAAGCTCTACTGTGTGACGTGGTGTATTGTGTAGTACTACAGCCACAGGCTCACAGCAGCCATGCAGCCTCTGACTGTCTGTGTGGATCTGTCAGCAGTTCAAGCTGTAAGCCAAGAGAAGAGGACGGAGAAGCACTCGGGCTGGTGGTTTCTGTGACTGACTGACGAACTGGCTGGGGATTCCTTCAGGTATAGACATGATCTGTGATGGCGGTGCTGTGACAATGATTCCGATAGACTGTGTGCGTTTAGACTGGTCATATTATGTAGTGGCAACTGCTGCATCTTTTTGTTACTACTGCTAACTAGTACTAGCCTCTGCTAGCATTCTCTTATCACTAGGCAACATTGCAACTTTCCCTAGTGTAGTATAAACGTGTAATTAAGCCTGCATAAAGTAACGGTTAGTCCCACAATAAAGTAAAAAAAAAAAAAAAAAAAAAAACTTACAATAACATAAGCGTCCCTTTGCGGCATTCCTTTTGTGTGTTCAGCTCACAAATCACAAGTTAGTTTAACGTTGACAAGATTAGAGAACTGGCTTTAAATGGTAACGGTGTGGGTAGCCTTTCTTTAATGTAGCGTGAAACATTGAATGTGTTTTGCGGGTTTTCTTCCGTAAAGAGGTTTCCTGTAAAGGTTTGAGTGGATGTGAGTGAGGCTGAGGCGCTACTGAATTGTCCAGCAGCACCCATTCACCAGGGTGTATTTATAGACTGTGTGTCGTGTCAGTCTATCTAATGGTAGGGTTTATTGTGTAGCTCTACAGTTATAGGCTAGTGCAGGACGTCTCATTTCCATCCTCCATGTCTGCTGAGTTTCCAGTTGCCTGTCTTTGCATGGGCCACGCATGGATGGAATAGGAGTGGAATAGTGAGTGGACTGACTGCACTCAGTGGAGTGTGGAGCTAGAAAAGGGGTCTGGCCCTGACCCTGGGTCTGGAGAGACTGACACTAATTGTACTGGAGAGAGAGAGAGACTGAGTGACGAGTATGTTAATGGCTCAGTAATGATGGTTCACACCAGGTTCACCACAATAAGCAGAATCACTTCAGTTATTATCAGAATTACCAAAACCAGGTTCTACTGTATGTCATCTATTCTATGACGGCTAGAGATGTCCCAATACGTATACTGGTCCCAGTTACAACCCCAAAAGATCGTACTTGATATCATGATGCATAAGATACATTGAAATGAGTACTTTCAATGAAATGGTTCCATTTTTAATTAGCTAAATAAGTACTATTTTGCAATTTGAGGCTATTATTGTTGTGATAATTGACCATTATAATTTCGCTACAAGTACAAGACATGATAATGGAAATAAATAGGATAAAAAGCGGGTAAATTAAGTGGTTACTCAACAAAAAAAAACGTTCTTGTATTGGTACTTGGTATTGGTGAGTAGGCTACTAAAAATGAAGTACTTGTATTTGTAGGCTTACTTGGTCTAAGAAAAATGGTATCAGGGCATCCCTAATGGCAGCTTAACTGAGAGATGTATGTTACATTGGAGAAGCCAATCATTGACTATTGTGCTATCAACATCCTTGTTTTACTAAAAGCCGCCATGCCATCACAACTATTAATGTGATTCTATGCTATTATATTCCCAGTATTAGCAGCAGCAGTTAGGCTGCATTATCAGTGTCAGGGTTGTATTATTTGATTTTTCATAATATAGAGCTGCCTGCAAATATGTTTATTCTGTTTGTCACCACATTATTGAAACTAAATTCACATTTTCCACATGCATGTCTCCTCTTCTAGAGTCCAGTGAATGAGGCATGGTGTGGATGGCTGACGGACAGGGCCGTGGACCTATCACGTGACAGGATGCTGGCCCGGAACCGCTTCATCCTCCTGGTGGTGGTGGGGGCGGTGCTGGCCATCGTCAGCCTCAGTCTCCAGTTCTGTGAGTTGGCTTTAATCATGCAGTCCTCTTCAGGTTACCTCTAGTTATACACATTTTCCAGTATTGTTATTATTCTAAATAATAGAAAATGTGGATAAAAATGAAGGTGGTTGTGTCATCTGTCCAAGTCTATGGACCATTTACTATGACATAGTGGCCCCAGTGGGCAGGCCCTAATGTAACATTTCCTAATTGGGGGGCAGGCAAAAATGGCATGGTGTCGCTTCACGCTACGGGCGATGAAGTCGCACCCATACCATTCTTGGTTACAGGAATTTAGTGGTACGACAATTGTAGTTAGTTAGTAGCATAGTGTTTTCAAATCATTTTAATTATAAGCACTTCATTTTGAAATATCTTTGAAATGTGGGTTGTTTTGCATGCCATCATGTTTGGTGGGGCAGTAAAGGCATTTAAGGGGGCATTGCCCCCCCATGCCCATACCTAAATCCAGCGCCGATTCTTCCTATACGCAGACTACGCACTCTGCGTAGGGCCCCCCCCCAAAGGCCCCCCCCCCCGCCAGCTCTGAGTAAATAACTAATTGAAAGAACTGTTATTTACGCAAATAACGTAGGGTGGGCGCATGTACGTTTATTGAATCGCGGAGCATTACGCAAATAACGTACAGCGGGCGAACGTAACCACTCTCTAGTGCATGTTAGTTTTGAAAAGGAAACATTGGAGAGGTTTATAACAATTAAGTTATCGATAATTTATTTCTCCGAAAAATGGCCAAAAAATGGCCAAAATAACAAAAAAGGCCAAAATTAGCGCCTGAGAAGCAGGGCCCCTAGTAAAACAAACCTGCTTAGGGCCCCTTGGAGGCCAGAATCGGCACTGCCTGCCTAGATCCGGCCCTTAAAGGTGTTGTTGTTTGAATGGTGCCAGCCCCTCCCTCCAGTGTCACTGCCACCCATGAGGCAATGCACTGAACATGACTACACTGCTTGATGCGGGTGGTGGGACCACATGGCGGAGACATGCCCATGTCTTTTCAGACTGTGCCCGACCAGGCTCCTTGGTCACTATTTTTGTCTTAGACAAACATTCAGTTCCTTTTGATAATGAAGGGAGAATTTTCACAGTGCACATAAGCACAGTGTCTTAATTTATGCCATGATGCATGATTATAAGAGAGCTGCTCATCTCATACTAGTGTGATTTGTATCATTGTAACAATGCAGCAGTTGTTTGTCATGGTCAGTCTTCCTGCATATATATACATGTGGCTGTTTACAGTATATGATCACACATTGCATATCCTATCCTCTCACCCTTTTCCTCTCCATTCACACCCAAACAAAGACCAATTCCCCAAAGATGTTCTCCTTCTGTAAATATCCCCCACTGCCACTGTGCACCAGGATGCTCCACAACAATCTCACCAGGGAGGTTGTGTGGTACACAAGGCAGCCTGCTATGGAGGAGGTAGTTCTACACAATGGTGGCCACCATTGTGACTTTGTATAGAACTGGAAGTAGCCTTTTCCATTAAGTAATTACCCAGCATCTCCTGCAGGAATTGTCTAGACAGTGTGTCCCTGCTAGCCACTTTGAATGCAAGGAAACTGGACCGTTCAATATGTGTGGAGCCAGCCTCCCTGGCACTGCATGCAGATCCAGAGCCTCTAAGGCATTATTAGGGGAGAGAAAAACATCAGATGAGGAAGCAGACCACGGCTGTAGTGGAAATTTGATGAAATTTGTATTTAGTTGAAAGATGAGGCTATTTATTTTGCTCTGATTTCCTGCTGTAGATATGTTTCTGGCAAGCATAAAGCTTCCCAGGACAAGTGTTTAGTGTTGCACACGCACGCACACGCACACACACACACACACACACACACACACACACACACACACACACACACACACACACACACACACACACACACACACACACACACACACACACACACACACACTCTCACACACACACTCTCTCTCTCTCTCTGGACAACATAGCTTGAAAGAGTTTCAGTTGTCTTCCAGCATTTTCACGCTAATGCACCGAGTAATCTGAGGATGTTAAACCCGTTCTTTGCCCACACATTTTTGTGTTTTTGTGTTGTTTTGTTTAAATGTCAAGCAAGATAAGCCTATGGTTTGAAAGAGAGAGAAAGCAAGTTGTTTGTCTCACACCAGTAGTGTGCCTGCCCTGCACCTTTTAAGGTAACCCAGAAGCCGGTAGCCTTACTTTGTGATACTAATGTACTGTTCTGCAGGACTGCAGGGCTGGAAATTAATATGTACTTATGCAGTGCAAGTAGATAAAGTCTGGCTGCGCCAGGCAATCCCAGAACCTCCCTTAACATGAAACCTTCCATTTTTTAAACATAGATTCCCAGAACTCACGCTCAATAGAACTGAGCAGTCCCACCCCCTTGTGAAGTCGCCCTAGTTCCAGAAATGGATTCCCTATTCCTTTTTCTCATAGACTTTTCAAAAATAATTCACATGAATACGATTATGACAAACCCAACTCGGGTTGTAGCAAATCATGATAACACACAATGTTTTGGGACAATCAAATAATTTCTAAGAAGAAAAACAAAACAAAATGTCTTGTATCCTGCCGTTTTTTACTTCTTGCTAATCAGTTATTGCATGATAATATGGTGGTGGTTATCATGATTTGTCACGACCCGAGTTGGCTTTGTACATGGCATAATCATGTTCATTTTAACTATTTTCGAAAACTCTATAAGAAAAATATGAATAAGGAATCCATTTCAGGGACACAGGCAACATCATGAAAGGGGCGGGACGGTCCAGCTGCCTCCAGAGCAGAGTCCAAATTAGCTTCTGAGAAACTTATCCTATCCAAGGCGTAACACATTGAAACAAATCTAGAAACCAATTTGACTGCTTCATTTATTTTGTGACAAATTATTGTGACAATCTTTGGCAACATTGATTGAATTGAATCCAGTCCCCCACTGATTGAAATGGTGTGCATACTGTGTCTGTGTACGCTGTTGCATTCCTTTAGATCTCTTTATAGATTCCCAATCTAAAGGACTGCAAACTGATTAAAAGGAACCTCTGCCCTGTCGTGTTGTTTTTATTATTTATCAACAACGTTCCAAACCAGAGCAAGAAGCCCTCCATTGGAATTCAAAGTCAGCCCAATAAGCTTGCACATAAAGTATTTCCCCAGTCTGTAACATTCATGGTCTGCCATGAGACAAGTCCAGGTGTGCCTTTGGATTCATGTGTTAACTACACTTTATTATTGCAATATACAGTAGTAGATGTACAAATATTTTGTTAATATTTGCATTTACTGTATTTACTATCAGTACTTTGTGCAGTATTTGTATTTGTGCTCGTTTCCCAATGCAGAAGCATATTATTATACTCTACTACGATAACATTTTAACCAGATTCCTATTTTAGCACACAAAGTGATGCATTTCAACTATTTTTGTTCTGAAAATAGATTCTGACTTCTGACTTGACTATTTATTGGTGTGCTTTGGGTCACAAAAAGTTTGAAAACCATTACACTACAACTGACATCCTCATTATTTGACTACTGCTGTCGTATTTATTTTTAGTGCGTTCTCTGTCCTCTTGTCTGTGTGTGTGTGTGTGTGTGTGTGTGCGCGCGCGCGCGCGCACACACACACACACACACACATTGTGAATGTTCCACTCCTCACCAATATAGACGGCAGAAATGATCAAATACCGTAGCTCTCCGTAACTCTGGAGAGCTACGGTGTTGAGTGTATGATTGAATGAGCCACATGCGTAAACTCCATATAGCCATGCATGTATGTTGCGTGTGCTGTGACACGCAGACAGCGCAATGGCCATCCATAAAATAAAACTAAATACATACAGAGATGCAAGGATAGTTAGCCATTAATTTCAGTATCAGTATCAGTATCAGTAATCAGTAATATCAGTAACCAGAATTCTTAACGGCTAACGGTTAACAGTTAACCGTTGGCCAATCCTAGTTTGCAAAACAGACAGACACTACCATGCAAAACAGACAGACACTGATGGGCTGTGACCTATGATTCAGTGACTGTTGTTCTCTCGCTTAAGGCAGAGCCTCAAAGTGAAACTGCGGCAATTATGTACTCGACTGTGGTGGCATGCTGCTGATCACCATACTGACTGATGTGACAGCGGCTCGCACAGCAGCAATCCTGCTGGCAGAGCACAATGGTAATGAAAGGGAAACTGACTGAGGTGTGAGGAGAATGCTCAGATAATTATGTTTTCGAGGTGATTCACGGTAAGCAGGGCATGAGAAAGGGAAGGGAAATGGGCAGAGAGAATGATGGGAACATACAGATGAGGCGAGGGTGAAAAGCAGTGCGAAAAATAGGATGGAACAAAAGTTGTGGCAGAGAGAGAGAGAGAGGTCGACATTCTGCCCCTCAGCCCTTGTTCTGAGCAGGTGAGTTATGAGTCTGTCAGCAACAGACACTGCAGGGAATAGTCAGTGAAGAGGTTGAATTTTAGAAGAGGTTTTAGATAGAGGATGGGTCCTGAGACCTGATTTAAGACTAGTGGCTAATGATCAGTTCACTTGTTTTGTCCGGTCATGCCTCCCATTTAAAGTTATTCATCGGCCAGACTGTGCTGATGGCACTGTCCTGTGCCTGCGTGAGAAAAATGTGAATAATGTTCCAGTAACAACTATATTAAAACCGATACAATTCAACTACAACGTTTTATGTTTACACTTATGCTGAGAATTAAATATCAGGAACCAGTGTCATAGAGATATCGCTATAGATACAGAGAGCCATACATGGTTATGTGAGAGACTTTTCAAAAGTAATGGTAATACTAAAGCCTAAACGGACACTTCACCCTTTTTTGCATGTTAATGGAATTTAGAAGATTTGGATCACTTTCCAGGGGTCTTTGTGTACAATATGTTGTTTTAGATATTTTGATAAAATCCCCACTGGGGATTTGCCAGATGAGTTAATGTTTTTATATAAAGCAGCGTTCAATATCTCCACAAATATATATCCTACTTATTACTAAAAACAGTCTATATTAGTCCAGCAACAGACATTTTTTCTAACTTGTTAAAGCCCATAAATCCACTTGACATGGTTGTCAAGTGGATTTATGGGTTTATGGGCTAGTGCTGAGCTGAGTTAGCTCAGCAGTAGCATAATACTCAAACAAACAAACAGTTTGTCAGTTTGCACATACCCTGAAAGCAAACACAGGTTCTAAAACTGATAGGACCAGTTAGTCTATAGAGGAGTCCTGCCATGGCTAGTGAATACCTTGTAAGGAACCACATTTCATACACATACACATAGCATAGACCTATGCCTTGTTCTTGCATATTTGTAAGTAGCAACTGTGTTTGGCCTGTTGCCCATGTGCAGTCAATGCTTTGCAGCAAGTTCCTCAAGTCAACGTGCAAAACCTAATATTATGATATGACTTAATTTAGCCCTTGCTGTCTGTAATTACTCACCTAGGCCTACCCTATAATTCCACCATGCAAATGTTATGTCTTAGTTCAGTACCCTCCTTGTTGTACGTAGATGGATTTGACCTAGAATGAAAGATCAACCCAGGAAGAGTAAGAAAAATAAATTACAAATTATATACATAAAATAACAAAAAACATTTTAAATGTAGCCATTTTCTGATGGATTGCTTTTCTGGCATAATATAACCATTCCATGTCTTCTAAAAGCTTTCTGCATGGTCAGTCGCTGTGGTTTCACTCCCAGTAACATCTACTGCTGTTTGCCTTGTTATGCTGCCAACAGTATAGTAATTACCTGTGTGGGATGAGATGGATGTGACTCAATCATCAGCCTCTTTTCTTTTAGCTGTGTTTGTCGAGGCACACGATCGTTCGTTTTATAAGTTGCACAGGGAGTAGTGTGGGTGTATGGGTGCCCATATGTAAGAGTATACTGTATGTACGTGCATGTGTGGGCGCATGTAGGAGAGGAACCACTTAAACTTGGTCAAGCGTTCTTGCCAAGAGGAATTCAGTAATTGTGTGGAAATAATGACTTGTGCTACTAAGGTTGGGTAGCTGACAGATGGTGAGCTGCAATCGTGATTGTACCCATCTCTCCCTCACACCCACCCACGGCCTGTTAGCATGCACTTTGCCAGATGCCTTTTTCCCATACAGTGCGGTACACAGCACTTTACTGACAAGTTGGTTGGAACCCACCTGTTAAATTCTGAGCCAAATCACACATACTGCATCTCCATGTTCACACCCCAGTTACTCTGATATTGTGCCTGCAATAAATGTATTTGGTGTGCATTTCTGAGGCATCATCATCTTTCCTCGATGCTTGTGCAGCTGAGCTGTGGCTGTCGGTTTGGTGTATACTCTCTCAGTGATTGTGTGTTGCTACTGGCAGCTGAAGAGGAGTCAGGTCTAGGACCTGTGGTTTCCTGAAGAGAGGTTGACTATATTTAGTTTCAGTGTGGGTGTGTACGTAATTAGTTCTGGAGGAGTAAATAAAGTATATTCTAGACCAGATGCTAGTTATGTTATTCATGCAGCAGCTATTTAACATACAAAACAACACTGTGGGCTACAGAACAGTAATGAATATATTGATTCCTTCTCTTCCTTTCATAACAGCGATATGTTGTGTGCTTATGTAGATCTCATGCCCATATACTGTATCTCTCCACCAGGCTTGGTATTTTTGTCATGGTCTTTTATTATCTCTATACCTGTCAAGGTCAGGATATTATGACTCCTACTTTGACAAGTGTTCAGCCAACTGACCGCCATTGTAACTGCCATTATAAATATTTAAGGGAAAACAAACTATAAAGGAAGGAAAATTATGGAAGGTGGAGATATTGTAACTTGGGGTTAAACTAGATTGATTTTAGAATGAGAGTTACATGGTGATGGTTAATGTTTTCAAGAATTCAAGGGTTTGTCAAGGGTTTGCCACCTAAAGGTCCTCACAAGCATGTGTGTGCGTGCATCGATATACGGTATATCGTACCGTGGCCTCTGTATCGTGATACATATCTATCGTCAGATTGCAAGCAGTATCCACCACTAGTGCATGCTCTCGCTAGTGTTAGTGCAATCCGGTTACAAAAGCCCCTTTGTGTCGGTGACCATGACTGAGTTGGCCTGGTGGGGCGTCTGCGCAGGCGTGAGTGTGTGTGTGTGCGCGCGTGTGCGTGAGTGTGTGTACGTGAGTGTGGGTGAGTGTGTGTGTGTGCGCGTAAGTGTGTGAGTGTGAGTGAGAGAGGGAGAGTGTTGGTTAGCCAGGGGACAGGTTGTGGCAGTGAATGGGCTCCAGTGTATGGCAGGGTCTCCAGCAACTGAGCACTCATCAGAATGTTCTCCCTCGTCTCCGCTCGCCTTCTCCTCTTCCTCGTCACCGGTGAGTCTTCTATACCCACACCGCATATACGGAGAAACCCAAAACCTGCTTCAGGAAGAAAAGGTGCCACTTTGTGTACAAAAACCCTCAGGAACGCCAACAGGCTGTGTGGTTTGTCTGAATTCACTGATGCTTAGATTGCTGTTTGACAGCGGTTGACTGTTATGTAAAGCTTACATCCTTGTGAGGCTTTCTTATTGTTTAAATCTAACCGCTAGTGCTGCAACTATCGGTTATTTTCTTAGCTGTTACTTTAAATTAAACAAACAATCAAGCATGTATGTTATTAAATACTCAATGTCAACGAAGCAATTATGAAAAATGTATTACATTTACAAATAGGTTCAGTTATTATTTTTGTCAGTTTTTTTTAACAAAATACACAGTACATAAAACACATGAAATACACAAAGGAAAAGACAAGAAGAACAAAGAGATGGAAAATAAATAAAATCTCTGTTATTTATTTTCTGTTGACAATAGTAAAAGTAGAATAAAGTAATAAAAGTGAAATTTTCCTTTGACATTGTTCCTCCTGGCAATTCTAAAGATGCAGTTTCAGTCATAAGTGGAGTCCAGTCCAGTCTATTGGACTTAGCCATTCACTTACGGTATAGACATTCCCTTGAGAGTAGGATGGCAGGCATGATGATAACTAAACATCATGTTCAGAATACGCTTCACCATTATGCCCCAGGGAAGCCGGGGTTCCCATCTTTGTTTTTATCATATCACCCTGCACAACAAAGCGTAATTCCTTAACAGCAGCCATTGAGGCACAGTATTAATATCATCTAATTTGCGTTTTATGAAGGCGATGATCATTATAGAGACTACATGAGAAGAATGAGCAACCATTGTGTGAAACAGTCTCCACCCTGCCAGCCCCTTTGACATGTCACAACCCACTGCCTTCCAAACAACACTGTGGACTTTATGAGCTCAGCTGGACTCTGAGGAGATGGAACATTTTGTGTGTGCGTGTGCGTGTGCGGTTGCGTGGTTGCGTGCATAGGTCCAGTGTCAGTTGGTGTGTAAGTGTCAATGGAAATGGTCTAATGTGTGTGAGCTTTTGTACTTGGAAGGAAATGACAAGAGTTGGGGTTTAGTTTTAGTGTATGTTTAATTTTAACAGTGCATTATCTGCAATGAGACCAGACAGTGCCCTAGAATGTCCACCCCGAAACTGGGAGGTTGGAGTTCGATTCCTAGCCGGGTCAAACCAAACCCTCTAAAAATGGGACCCAATGCCTCCCTGCTGGGCAAATAATTGTCAAAAGAGATTTTGAGAGATTTTGTATGTGATGGCAGCCAGGAGCTAAAATGCCAACACTGTATAACACATGGGATTTAATAAAAAAAATATATATATAACAATTATACACTTAACTGCTTTTTGAATTTTGAAACCATCAGCATTTTAAGCTTTGGGCAGCCATCATGGGCGCCATGTTGAAAATGATGCCTTTCTAGATGTTTTTTTTTTGTTTGTTTTGTTTTTGTTAAATAATAATAATAATGAGTTATTTGGTGCTTTAATTATTTGATGGTTTATTAACATCTAATTGTGTTTTCATTGCAACTGACCACTATGGGACGAGCCAAATTTGTTTGTAACGTTTTTTGAAAATCTTTTACCCATACCTAAAACCATACCAAAATTCAAAAAGCAGTTAATAATATATAATCAAGAGAGAAAAATCTTTATGTTGGGTTTTTTATGTGTCTAATATTTGAGTTTGTGCAAACAGTCCACTAGGGGGTTTGTTTGAAGTTCGAGGTTGCTCAGCTTTTTGAAAGCCTTATACCGATATCTAACACCACGCCAAAAACACAAAAAGCCAATTTTTCCACAGTCCACACAAAGCTAAGTGTGTAGAATATATATATATATATATATATATATATATATATATATATATATATATATATATATATATATATATATATATATATATATATATATATATATATATATATATATATATATATATATATATATATATATATATATATATATATAAATCAAGTTGAGCAAAGCTAATCTTCTCTGCCCCTCTCTCTCAAACACACACAGTTAGCGATGGCTCGTTCTGTGTGCATTTCACAGAGGACATCATTGTGTGCACATCTCAATGACTATATTTAAGCTGGATGTGTCGGGCATCACGCATCTGTGTATGCCAGACTGACACTCAAAGTGCAAATCAAGGCTGCTGTACTGTGTGTGTGTGTGTGTGTGTGTGTGTGTGTGGGTGTGTGGGTGGGCGTGCGTGCGTTTGCATGTGTGTGACTGTGTGTGTGTTCGTGTGACTGAGTGTGTGTGTGTGTGTGTGTGCGTATGTGTGTGCATGCATGCATGTGTTTGTGTGTGTGCGCGCGTGTGTGTGTGTTTGTGCATGCAAGTGTGCATGCGTTTGACACAATGTTTTGATCTGCTTTTATCAGTTTGATGAACCAATTATTAAACGGTAGAGCTGTCGAATACAGCGTTTCATAGATCTGGTAGATCCCTATAGGAAAGTTTTGTAAATGTCTGAGAGGTTGTCATAGAAATGAAAAGACCATTCTTTTCTGAATGTGCCTTGCTCCCTTTCTCATTGCAAAGGGATGTGATATTTGCCCAGTCCACTGGCTGCTCTTTCTCTCTTTCTCTCTCTCTCTCTCTCTCTCTGTCTCTCTCTCTCTCTCTCTCTCTCTCTCTCTCTCTCTCTGTGTGTGCGTGTCATTGTAATAGTTTGAACACCTTCCTCTCATTAGACCATTGCTCTGCATGGTCACACGTTTTTGGTGTCCAAGGCAACAGTGCCAATGGTGATGGGATGAGGAGGACAGAGTTGTTGGTATGGAGATTAACTGGCTCTGTTTATTCACACACTCATTTCATTATACAGTGTCACTCCTTCACTCTTCTTCTTACCAACTGAATTTTCATACCTATCTAACACTTCCTGCATTGATTACCCTTGCATGTTTCTTGCCTCCCTCCCAGAATGAACAGAACAGCCACTGCACCAATCACCAAGTTGTTTGTCATGAAAATCCACTTTAAAACGGCGCTGTAGTGAAGGTAGTGAATACTGAAACATATTCCATGGTGTCCATCACAACAACAACCCGGCCAACACACGGCTAGGATGGCTGCGGTAGGGAGGGAGCTGTCTTCATCTCTTGGGCTCCCACAAAATCTCACAAATTTAAGTTGATGATTGTCTCTCAAATTATGTTTGTTTGGCATTGACCATATGAATACAAATGTAGTTCCGTTTTGCCTTCTAGGCTTTGTAATAAAAAATGCACAGTATACATGACAAATAACATACTGTAAGTATACAAAGAAATTACTGACATATTTAACAATGGTATACATGTAGAACCTGCTGATCTACTGTACATGCTTTACCTCTCTGTACCTAAATTATGGAATCACAATCACCACAACTAGTGCGGAAACAAGAATGAATCCCATAGAAATATAATCATCAGGTGAACTGATGATTTCTCCACTCGATCTATAATATTCAAGGCATCAAAAATACAAGAGGAGGTCCACCGGTACAATAGGAACCCTCAGACTTTGGTCCGTGGTATTGTGTGTGGGGGTCCGCATGACCTTATGATTGTAGTAATACAATCATAAGGAAGGACACAGGGGTAACTGGAATGGTGCATGTTCACATGTTTATATAAACAGGAAGGTCGAGAGGTTGGACTAATGGCACACCACCACAATTATGATTATTGAAGGCGAAAATAATTGTGATTATCTAGAATATATGCGATTACTAATAATTGATGTTGTAATAATTGAATTGTAACAGGACTACATTTCTCTCCTCCAGTGAACCTGATGCCCACCACTCCCATGGGGGAGGAGCAGAGGGGGCTTGGTGTTGTAGGCCAGGGGAAGAGCAGGAAGAGGGTGATCCCCGTCCCCCACACTGAGCCCCCAGAGCCAGACCCTGTCTCTGAGGCCTACGGCTACTGTAACACCCCCAACCGCACTGAGCAGGCCTGGGAGGGTGAGTCTACATACAACACTACATGAATACACACACACACACACGCACACACAGCTGCAAGCTGATGATATGACTCATTGAGTCATTTTTTTTCTTCTTCCTTCTTCTGCCAAATATTACTACTGAACATATTAGTGTTCTCATCACCTTAACTTTCTTTCTTCAAGACCTCCACATTGCTCTCACTGCTGCTCAGTCTGGTTTGTAGGACCTGGACTTGGTCTTTAGTGGTGTTCAACCTGGTCTGTAGGACCTGGACTTGATCTTCAGAGATACCCAGTCTGGTGTGTAGGTCCTGGACTTCGGTTTCACTGCTGCTCAGTCTGGCAACCATTTCTGAAGAGAAGAAAATTACAGCGAAACGATTAAATATTTAAACACACAGTTGGTACTTACTCAACTTCAAGCTTAATTTAATTTCTTATTGTACCCAATGGAAACAACACACTGGACAGTAAATAAGTCAAGGACAGGCTGAGAACTCTGACACATGGTTTGTGATTAGACGCAATACAAGTAGACATCCTGGGAAAAAAAAAAGTGTATGTGAAAATGTTTTAATTAATCAGTTGGTGTTTTTCTGCAGTGGTGTGAGGGCACTGAGTTTAGAGTCTGAGAAAAATAATATTTCTTATAAACCACAAATGTTTTATATCCTTGCAGTGAAAGAATTTTGATTTTACGACTTACGATTCAAGAGTTAGAGCGTAAAGTGGGCTGTTATAGCGCCACGATGAGGCCGACCAACATAAGGTGATATTCTGGGCCAGATTTGACTCGTGGATTTCATTGATCATTATGGACACAATCAAAACATCACTAATTGGTCCCAGTCCTGACCAAGAACTGGGCTTGAACAATACAGTAAATCCTGGAATGTTGTGATTTCTATTGCAGTGATGAATCTCTCGTTGGCAGTTCAACCCGTAACACATGCTGGAGGTCAGCTATGTCTTCTAGGCAGGTCAAGGGTGAATGTTTTGTACGAGCCTCCATAACAGCAAGGAGAGGCCGGAGCATGTCTTAACAGATGTATGAGAGAGGCATGAACTCTAATCCAGTCTATACTATCCAGGGATATGAGAATTCCATCGCCACGTCACGGACATACACCAGCGAGCAATTGCAGTTCTGCTCCAGTGTAGGGCAACATGCTAACACCGTTTGTTGTTAACATACAGCGTTGGAAAAAATACTTGGAGAGTAATATATTACTTATGCTCTCTGCCAGTGGCTGCCGCAGATGGAGACTGTATTGTGTGAACTATAGTGAATTAATACCGACCCCATCAGGTCATGATATAGCATGCTGACACATATTCATAATGTGTATGCAGTCATTAACTGTGATGAGTGAAAGGTGTCCCCTCTCCTCTACTAGGTCACAGTCCAGCAGACTACAGGCTGCTCTCAGTGCAGGTGATGATTCGTCATGGAGACCGCTACCCCCTATACTACATTCCCAAGACCAAACGGCCTGCCATCGACTGCACACTGTCCCCAAGCAGGTACACACACACACACACACACACACACACACACACCAGTTTTTCATGTTTTCAGCACTTTTTTTTTTTTTGACAAAATGCCCAGGTCTTCACCAGGAGGATAGGAGTGTGTGTGATGTTTGGAAAAATCTTTAGAAGCAATATAAACAACACTTGACTTACAGATCTGCGTGAAATTTGTATAAAATCTAAAGCAGTAATATTAGAAAATGTGTTTTATATATGTCAGCCTTGTAGTAGCACATTCAAGGTTTTAGACAGATTGATGCAGATTGGTGCTGAGTTGAAGAATTTCGAGAATTTCAAGAATTTGCATGCAAAAGTTCACAGAAATCACACAATGTGTTCATGATTTGTGGCACTTTGAAATGGAGCGGTCATGTGAACTGTGAAGCCAATCTTAGCCAGGATGGGGTCTTCATTTAATGGCTAGAGAGAGGCCAGATGATGTTTGAACAAAATCTGTAGGTACACTGCCAAAAAAATGTGTTTTTACGCAAAGCAGCCTCCTGGTGGTGCCATAACAGGCCAATGTGTAAACTTATGGGCAGAGCTGCGACTCTGGCATTCAGGGATTGTGTGTTCAGAGCATGGCTGCAATCAAGCCAAGGGTCCAGAGATTTTCTGTCCACAGATAGACGGACACTGACGGGCAGACGGAGTGCAAAACATAACTCTCTACCAATGCCTTCACCCTGGTGGGGACAATAATCAGTGGTCTTGGATTCTCAGAAACCTGGGCTCTAGTCTGTTGCGTATTTTTCATCTGAGCTCACCAAGAATGGAAATGATACAAGGACACAATATATACAATATACTAAATGAGATATACAGTGACTGTGATAAATAGTGACTCCATAGTGACTCCATAACAGCGATAAAACAGTATGACGCGGACAATAGCAAGATGCATAGTCATGATATCATCATAGCACAGACAAATGTGATGAAATGTGAAGTTTTAAATGTAACTAGACTGGAGTCTAGGAGTCTAGGAGTCTGGACGGGTTTATTCCAGCACTGCGTTGTCTTGCAGGGTGCTGGAGAGTATGCACAATGTGCAACCTTAATGGTGAGAGACAGATGAGTGGTTGCACTGAGAGATTATCTGAACAGTTGGATACAAGTACAAGTTCCGAAAAAATATATTGATGGTACTTTTGGAACGATGACTGTGGACCATTATTCATTCACTGTTCTGATAGGGCCAACGTATCGATTTAGATTGGTTGATTACTATTTCAAAATGTTTTTCAAAACAGTAAAAAAGGCAAATAAGTTTAGGGATAAGTAGTGAGGCTTGGTGCAAGATGGAGCACAGTGCTTACAACAGTGTATATGTAATTTCCTGTGTTCTTGTGAAATCGAGTGTGAGTTTGAAGACCCATTGTAAGACCTGTGTTTGAGAGGCATTCATTATTTAAAGGACAACTTTAGGGTTTTTTTTTACAACCAAGGTTCATGTTTTAGGTTATTATAGAGACAGTAACTGTTTCACAAAATGATTATAAAGCATTTGTACAGTAACAAAATTTCATTTTTTTATTATTATTATTATTTTTAATGACTTGTACAGTCATCTGAGTGCTGTTCACTGTGTGCAGATGCTGTTGTAGGTATTTAACAAGCCTGTGCCACTCTGTGCTTCTCTTTCTCCCTCTCCTATACTGTGTTTGGTGCCATGTGGCTGGAAGCTGCCAACATTCCACTCACAGAGTTGAAAGGAGAGCAGGATGAAAGCTCTGAGGGAGGGAAGTAGGGATGGATGGATAGACAGACACAATGCTCTGAAAGATGGAGCTATAGACTGGGATTACTGGACTACCATAGTGGGTGACTGACTGGGCATGCACTATTAGTGCAGTAGTGGTTAAGTGTGTTACAGGGAGTAGGGAGCTTTTAAAGTTCTTTGCCTACTTCCAAACATCCTGGGCATAATCTGACTCTGTTTTTATTTAGGCTCGGGTTTAATTATATGCATCTGAGCCAGCATATGTCTTGAGCAGGATCCATGAATAGGGTGCAGCTCTCTCTCTCTCTCTCTCTCTCTCTCTCTCTCTCTCTCTCTCTCTCTCTCTCTCTCTCTCTCTCTCTCTCTACCCCCCCCCCCCCCCCTCTCTCTCTGTCTGGCACCGGCTCGCCGACCCACTGTCTCCATCTGTGGTTTAACTGAGCTGTCTGGGGAACATTTCCACTCTCTTTCTGCTTCTCCTCTCCAAGCAAGCATACATGGTTTTGTCATAGTGCTCATAATCATCTTCTGATTTTATAGAATCTATCTTGTTTAGTTTCATTGCACCTACTGCCTTTTGATCCCTGTGTCCTTTATCCTCTTGGCTGAATACCCCCAGCCAATCTCTCGCATCCTCACTCTCTCTCTCTCTCTCTCTCTCTCTCTCTCTCTGTCTCTGTCTCTGTCTCTGTCTCTGTCTCTCTGTCTCTCTGTCTCTCTGTCTCTGTCTCTGTCTCTGTCTCTGTCTCTGTCTCTGTCTCTGTCTCTCTCTCTCTCTCTCTCTCTCTCTCTCTCTCTCTCTCTCTCTGTCTCTCTCTCTCTACTATCCGTCCGGAGATAATAATCCCTGTTTAATGTAATTGGACTCTCTAATCTGGCATTGGTGACAATCGGCCTAATAGACACTCCGGCTGGCTCTTTGTCTGCAGTGCGGAGCTCCATTGATATGCCACCGTTTGACTCTCCCACAGCAGACAATTAGTGGACTGTTCCTGTACACACACTGCTCTGTTGACAATGGCCAAAACGATGGCTTATAAGATGTGTGTGTGTGTGTGTGTGTGTGTGTGTGTGTGTGTGTGTGTGTGTGTGTGTGTGTGTGTGTGTGTGTGTGTGTGTGTGTGTGTGTGTGTGTGTGTGTGTGTGTGTGTGTGTGTGTGTGTGTGTGTGTGTGTGTGTGTGTGTGTGTGTGTGTGTGTGTGTGTGTGTGTGTGTATGCGTGTGTGAGGCAACATGTGTGCAGTGTGTGTTTATGTCTGACCATCGCCTCATTCCCTTGACTCTGGGATCTAATTGTTAGTTTCAGAGCCGTCCTGTTGACTACACAGCCATTAGTCCACTGCACATCAACACAGCCCTTATCTCTGCTTCATGAGCTCCCGTTCAGCTGATAACCTGCGTGGCCATGTGCTATTGATGTGGAATTAATCAAAGGTACAGTTTCACAGTTATGTGACTGTGAAACATGGAATAATTAATGCAAGATCACACAGGCCAAACATAAGTCCTGATAAACCGATATAATAATTGCTGTTTCTGCACCAGTTACAGTATAGTCATCATCAGTACTCATTATTAATAATAATGTTTCCAATATTCAGCTAAATAATCAGGCTTGTAATTGTACTCATTATTATCAGGACATAATGGTACGGTGTAGTGTATCGATTGCCTCCTCACACTCAACCCGTTCATGTTCCTGTTTGTTAGTAGTCGTCGATGCTGCGTTATGTGTTCTGTTTCCATCAAAACGCAAAAAAGGACCGATCAAATCTTTGACTGCTGTTGGAACCTGGAAATTGTGTGTGAATACTATTGTTCTTCTGTGTCCATGTGAGTGTGTGTGGGTGTGTGCTGGGTCTACTACAGCACGATAACTAACATGACTGTGGACAGTTATACTTCCTTATGTCCAATTTGCATTTGCGTCATTTTATCTACACATTCAAATCACCATCTCTTCAGTTCATTCTACACTTTTATCCATCTAATTATGGTGTTGATAACACTATGGCACACTACTCTTGTTACTAACTTATATTACTAAAGTGTAATACTTTATTAGTCAAAACTAATAATAATCTTCCATATCTCATACACTCCCCTGACCAGGAGCTGTAAATTGTGGTATTGTAGGGCCACCTGGTGGGAGACTTGGGAATAGCATTATGTAACTGTTAGCTGAAAAAACAGAGTAACTGAGTCTGAAAACAGACCGGATACAATGAAAATAGAAATAAAATAAAATAAACAGCCACGCCCAATTAATGTATAATAATTTTGAGAGCATCTTTACTGCTTCCTTGTTTGATTTGAGATGAGTCTATTCCAGTTTGGGAATTCAGTGCTGTTATACAAGAGCCTGCCTTGGGGCTTGGCATGACTTTTAGTGAACAAATGCATGCACCCAAAATGTCACTGCATCATGTTGTTAGTCGGCTCACACAAGTGCATTCTAATGTGTGGAGATTAAAACATTGTGGAGGTCTGTGGTGCATTATAACTCTCAGATTACATCAGGTCCAGTTCCTCTGTCGTAAATTATGTATACTCACTTATATGTGTGTGTGTGTGTGTGTGTGTGTGTGTGTGTGTGTGTGTGTGTGTGTGTGTGTGTGTGTGTGTGTGTGTGTGTGTGTGTGTGTGTGTGTGTGTGTGTGTGTGTGTGAGAGATAAAAACCTCAATATCTTTCACCAGAGTGGATTTACAAATGCAACCAACGTAATGGTGAACAAGAGAGAGAAACATCTTGAATACATTGTAGTTGCTTCATGCTTTCAAAAGAAATGGCATGTGAATTATTACCTAAAATGCACTGGGCCATTTACTATTGGAAAATGCTGAGTCATGTGTTAAACACATTTATTTATTGGATTTCTTCTTACATCAGTCTTTCCTTCTCTCTACTCTTGCTAAATTTTCACAGGAAGCCTTCGCACCCCAAGCTGAGCTCTTTCATTGGACACATGGCTCTGGGAGGACATGGTAACTGGGAGTCCACACTGGCCTCTGTTCCTCGGCTACCCAACCACAGCACCTGTGAGATGGGAGAGCTCACGCAGACAGGTACTGTAGCAGCTCTCTTCCCCTTTCCTTTGTTGAATGGAGGGTGTGTACAGTGAACTTTACCGTATCGGTAGATTCACATGTAGATAGACTGATACATCTCAAGGGAAATTCCATTGTCATAGTGGCACCACAGTAAGGAATGAAGCAAAGATACAGGTGTGGGTAGAGAGAGAGAACATACAGAATACTGGGGGGAAAACAGTGTAAAGACGATTTTACATTTGACCTACTGTGCCTGAGCGGTTTAACTTATGGCCATAGTAGTGAAGGTAACACATGCATTCTTTCACCAATTTAAAAAAGGTCTATAAAGACTCCGGTTGTTAATAGCATTGGAAACAACATTTTGGCCTCAAGGGGGCAAACACACCTCTTCTGCTGGTTGGCAACCACCTGTTTAGCTCTATCACAAAAAGATGCAGCCTTTAAGGTTTGGCATAGATCCGGTCTGGTCTACTTTGAACACCTTTTCATCGAGGGCTCATTTGCCTTATTTGAATACGTTCAATCATACCTTTCAATTCTGCATCATTTCTTACGATTCAAAGTGCTATATGATCACCAAATATCAATGTTTCCTTTGCTGTATGGAGCGTGCATTTAGCCCAAGTCTACAAATGTTATGAAGCAAATTGCAAAAAAGAATTTTAAGAAATCAGGAAATCGTGTAGGACCTACATGCATGATCTACACTGTAGGTCTCTACAAAACGACATGAAGCAAAACAGATTTATTGGGAATGCGGTGAAACATAAAATTGAATGAGCAGTAGCAGAGTGTCTTTAACTACAATTATATACAGTTATATAGATTACCTAAAAACAATGGACACAAGGAAGTGACTGACAGCAGGCAATGTAAAGCTGTCTATAGGACAATCAATAAATAAGGAGATGAAGTGAAATTATGCAGCAGAAATGATGCAGCAGCATCTCCAAGGCACACGGATGCACGTGACAAAGGGACGGCGTGGCAAACATAGCTATGACCACACCACCAGTCGCAAATAAAGTGAAGAAGAAAGGTGCCGAAATTAATAATAAGGGAATTCATTAAGGGCTGCGGGACGCGTCACAGACAACACATTGGGCCCATAGCCTCTTCCAATTTAAGGTTGTACATAGACTCCACTACTCCAATGATAAACTAGCCTACATTCTGGCTGTCTGCAATGCCAGCACAGGCCTACCACGCTGGGTCATATGTTTGGGTCACGCAACTCAAGGCTTTGGGAGAGAGGTTTTGAAGCGGTGTTTTAAATATGTGGTGGTACGGTGGATCCTTAACCGGTGATCGCTGTGTTTGGGGTGTCTCCAGGCAAAGAACGGCTCACTGGTCTTCAGGCAAATGCTGTTGCATTCATTTTGGCTAGAAGGCTGATACTTAGTCAATGGAAGTCAGAGAAGTCTCCCTAGTTCAAATACTGGGTCAAAGAGGTTTTCTCCATGATTGTCCTTCTGCTTCTAAGGATAGATACATTAGGACTTAAACCGCTTTGATTGAATTTGTGGAAAGTATACTGTTCACTAAAACATGTTTTCCCTTGTGCAATCCCACACTGAACACTGGGTGACCTCTGGTTGGAGATCCTCAATGAGTAAACAGTTGGATATAGAGCACTTGGTTGAAATTAAATATGTATATATGCAGCCTAGATACCATGCCCTGCTGGAAAATGCTTTCTCTATGTTCTTTCCCTTTTAAACTTAAAACTTAAACTAACCTCTCTTGACTCTTACAGTCTTGTAATGTTGTTTTTTGTGTCTGGGGGGGTGTTGTCAGATGTCAGAGAAAAATGTAAAGATATCTATAGTATACAGTATTTGTTTCTGCATGTATGAAATTAAAAATAAATTGTTTTTAAAAAGACTATGAATATAAATAAAAAAACAGGGGATGACTTGCCATCCTGAAAAGGCCATGGTAATAGTTATGTATCAGGTACTGTATGTACAATTATACTAACAATAAAACTTTTTATTTATGTAATTGGACATTAACAATCATCTATTCTACATCCTTAATAATTTCTTTAATATAAACTATAGCAAAAAAATAGCGATGGCATATATATGTCGTCGACTGTGTGTTCCCCTCTGGGTTAATACTTGATCTACTCTAGGCTCACAACTACAAGAGCTTGTAGATCAGATATTTCCGACTGTTCCACTATAATGGCAAGCCCACTAGCTGAGGGGTGCTCGGGTTCATTGGTTAACTGTAGACTCTTCAACTCTAGATATCTTGTCCACCGTTGTGACCGTACCTTCATGTGGTCTGCGTTTCCCCCTCAGGTGTAGTGCAGCACCTGCGCAACGGCCAGCTCCTCCGCCAGGCCTACAAGCGCCATAAAATCCTCCCCGCCGACTGGTCGCCCCGCCAGGTGTGGGTGGAGACCACGGGCAAGAGCCGCACGCTGCAGAGCGGCCTGGCCCTCCTCTACGGCTTCCTACCGGACTTCGACTGGACCAAGCTGACCGTCCGCCACCAGTGGAGCACGCTGTTCTGCGGCTCGGCGTGCGACTGCCCGTCCAGGAACCGCTACCTGGAGGAGGAGCAGCGGAGGCAGTACCGGCTGCGGGTGTCCGACACCGAGCTGGAGAGGACCTACGCCGACATGGCGCGCACGCTGGGCCTGCTCACGCGGCAGCTCCGGGCCGCCAACCCCATAGACTCGCTGCTGTGCCACCTGTGCCACGGCCTGTCCTTCCCCTGTGTGTCCCCGGGGGAGGGTACAGGAGGCGGCTGTCTGACGGTGGCCCAGTTCGCCGTGATCCGCCGCCAGCAGCTGGAGGACGAGGCGGACCGGAGGAGAGTGGGGCTGTACCACAAGTACGCCCTCCTGGCCGCGCACCCCTACCTCAACCGCACGGCGGCCAAGATGGAGCGCGTGGCCCGTGCCAGGGCCCCACGCCCGGGCGGCGAGGAGGTGTTCACGCTCTCCTCGGCCCACGACGTGACGGTGGCCCCGCTGCTGAGCGCCCTGGGCCTGGAGGAGGCCCGGTTCCCGCGCTTTGCCGCCCGCGTGGTGTTCGAGCTGTGGAAGAGCCCGCCGCCCGCCGCCGCAGTGGGGAAGTCAGCGGGGAAGGCAGCGAAGGCCAGGCAGGCGGCGGCGGACGGGGAGCCCTTCATCAGGGTTCTGTACAACGGGGAGGACGTGACGTTTCACACCACCTTCTGTCGCTCCCACGACCGTCGCGCCGCCCAGCCGCTCTGTCCGCTGGAGAACTTCCTGGTCTTCGTCAGGCGGGACATGTTCGCTGTCCTCAACGCCACATCCTACCAGGAGGCCTGCTACCGACGCCCTGGGTGACGGGACGGGTTGGACAGATAGGGGAGATGGGGAGGGAGATCTGCAGAGGAGAACTGAAGGAGAGGAGAGGAGTGCTGCGTGGAGATGTGACAGATGGTCACGTTTTAGTTGGTTTTTAGATTCTTGTTCAGTTTGGAACCATAATGTGCACTTTTGTGCTGCTCATAGCGTCTTAAAACATTGATGACTGTAACAATATAGTCCTCAACATTCCTCCGTTTTTTACCTGTCAGGCATGCACGCACACGCACGCGCACGCACACACACACACACACACACACACACCACCGTGCTAAAAAGCCTTTTGATGTTGACAATCACAACAACGCACATACAGTTAACTTTTTTTTCTTTTTTATTATAAACCTTTCTAATATTATGTGTTCCAGCATGTTTGCTAGAGAGCTAGCAGTTTTAGGGGAAAGTGTACGGCACATGGCCACTTTATTCCTGACATTCCGATACAGCAGGAAATGTTGAGATTCCAGTTTTCTGAACTTCCTGTGAAAATGGAATGTTTGGAACTGGAACACTATGCTGGATTAATAACTTCCTGTAAAATGTTTGCATTAATAATTATATAATTAGAAGGAAGACTTTTGTATCTGTTTTTGATGAAGAGGGCACTTACTCAATATGGTTAACTCAGTTGTGATGCTTTAAATCACTTTTGATGCGCCAATACTTTCCTTTCCCCGAAGAAATCCTGTTGTGGTACGTGGAAATGACAAATACTCACTGAAACCTTTCCACTATCCAATCAACTGTTTTTACAAGAGCATGCTATGGCATTTTACTATCCACTTGGATAGTAGCAAGGAAATCAATGAACCGTGGACCACTTTGAATACTTGTTTATACTGTAAAGCACATTTAATATTGAGTAAAGGACTGATGACACCTTAGTTTTTGTCCTCTTGTCCTTAATTGTATTGTAGATACAACTAAAATATGTTGTGAATAGTTCATCAAAGAAAATAATGAAAACTTACAAAAGCTTAACTCAATAGATGGATTTAAATACACTAGAGATTTGGTATTTCCCACTGCACAGCATTACTCTGTTTTCCATTCGGAGCTCTCAATAGGCTCTATAACCGCTGTGTTTATTATATATAGTAGGGCTACACTTTGTTTTGTTTTATCAATGTCATTGTTCACCACTAGATGGTACACTAGCTCCATAGAAGATTGTCAAAATGACTCATGTCATCTGAAGGTACCAGTTCTTCACTTTGTCAGCATGTTGCCATTGCAGAGCACAGTCAATACATTCATACAAATAAAATGAAAACAGTTCTGGCAGTAGTCACCACTGCCAGAAACGTAATGTGTCATCTTCAAAAGGAGCATAATATCAAACTGACTAGACATCAATTGAACGTCTCATTTTCAGAAGTGCTCTACTGTGGCTGCTCGGCTTCTCCGCTCTCAAAATGCTCGGAATCAGGAGGGTATCGATTGAAATAATGCAATAAAAAGCTTTAGTTGGGTACATTACATCTGCACTAGGTGGGCATGCTATTTATCAAACTACTCAATGCTTAAAATGTACACAGTTGATGAAGAGCTTGCAACAATCTCACAACACACATTGATTAAGGTGTCAAAGAGAGGTAGATTAATGGAGATGTAGAATCTGAAGTTTAATCAAACCCCCTAGTTTAGCTTAATATTTTTTTTTTTTTTTTTTTTTTTTTACAGACCGTGTAGTACAGCTCATATAGCAATACACATCAACACTACTAGAAAAAAAAACAGACAAGATGCAATAGTTAAGTAAGCCTTTCCAAGACAGATGGGGCAGAAGCCTATCTCCAGTTTCTGTAGTGTGACACAGCTGGATGAACAAGTACACTCCTTGGACATGACACTGGGACTTAACCCAAATCCACTCCTTGATGTTTGTCGACAAGCAGGGAGGCATTGCATCCCACCAAATTGATACATTGTAGGCTAAAGTCCAGAAGTGGACCTGTCCTATATTTAAGATACGACTATGTATTGAAATTAGTTCTCATGCTGAAGTATACAACATCACTTGCAGACTAGTACGGCTATCCTCCATGTTTACACTTTTATTTTATTTTCAGTTTTTGTATACAGTTCCCATGGCCTTACTGAGACAGCTGTGAAAGCACTGCTCACATATCCATCTGCCTGACGGTCACATCCCAAACTTCAAATCTTTCCTGTGTAAAACTGTGTTAAATTTATCCCACACTTCATTCTGTGGCTCCCCGCCATCCCTCACACACCACCGCTTCCTTTCTAGGGTCATGATGACATGAGAGTTGATGATAGCCTGCGTGGTGTCCTATCCTCCTTAGTTGTCTCCACCGTGAGGTGGTGACTATGGATCGTACCCCGTCATTCCGCCCGTGTCTGTCCGCCATCATGTCCGTGCATAGGATGATGTCATGATGACTCATGAGCCGGACGGTGGAGACCTGTGCCCTGTAGGGGCACAACTCTAGTTAGCAGAGTCTTCCCCTCACTGTAAGTTCCACCATCTCCTCTGGTAATGTCATCCCTGCAGGACTGAAGCAGAGAGCAGATTTGCTCCCAGCAGAGCTGAACTGCTGTCCACCCTGCCTCCGGCCCGGGCTCCACCGCTGGTCCACACCGTTTGTTTGGGGCTAAGGGAGGAAGAGGGAAATAATGGTGGACGTGTTGACTGGAGAGTCAACACTGGGGAGAGAGAGAGACTGTGTGTGTGTGCGCGCGTGTGTGTGTGTGTGTGTGTGTGTGTCTGTGTGTGTGTGTGTGTGTGTCGCTGGGCCCTGTACTCAAGGGTGTGTTTTTGTTGCTGGTCCTCTGTGTATTTTGGCCTGGTTTGTCTGGACCCAAACACAATGTCCACTTAACCCACTCCACCTCCCAGATCCTTCGTGTGGCTTTTCAAATACTCCCCTGCCGCTTTGAATCAATATCACATGCATGCACACAAAATGCACACACAACTCCTCTCACATCCCCCCCCTATACACACACACACACACACACACACACACACGTACACACAACACAGTACAGTGAGTAGAGAACAAGGGATAACTTGGATGACAAAGCAGACAGTCAGAAGTGCTGTGCATGGAGAGAAGAAGGAAGGGAGAGGCTGTGGTTATGGCAAATGGTAAACTCACGAAATATGAGCACTTTCTCCCCAAACCACAGCTACAGCCACAGGTGGAGGAACAGAGAGACATGGAGGGGAATTTGATTTCACGTTGTGAAGAAATCTGGCCCCAGGACAGCGAGAAGACTGACTGTAATATTGAGAATGGAAGTATAGTTAACAGGCACGGGTGAGGAGAAGTGCAGGCCAGAGGAAATGGTTAAGGGTTCAAATCAATGCCACCAACATAATGTAAACGCACATAATGACACGTAGCTAAAGACCTGTTTCCTGCTTTCTTTTTGCTCCCCAAAAGTATGTTTCTAGTATTTTACAGTTTTGACGCTCGGCCAAACCTGCAACTCCGCCTAAACGAGGAAACATATTTCCAGTCACAGAAAATAAGGAGACGTTATTCAAGGGATGACTTGGGAGACGTTTGCTTGTGGGGTGATGGCTGAATGGGTGCGTTAGGCTAAGGGTCACCTAATTGGGGTCCGTGTGTGAGTGTGTGTCCTGTCTTTCAGTGTCTAGACATCCCAGCTGCTGTGTTTTCTCAGATGTTGGGCTTTATTAAGTCCCTTTACTTAAACAAATAGCTCAACATTCGAGACGACAAGTGGAGAGTAAAACTACGGTGTGTGTCTGTGTGTGTGCACGTACACAGTGTGTGTGATTTATTGAGACGAGTGTAAAGTGCTCGTTAGCTAAAATAATCAGGATTTATGAGTGTGTGGGTGCTGTAAGGCACAGGCCAGCGGCTCTGCCTCTCAGAGGCACCAAGCCGGCTAATTGAGTTTGGTCATTACTGCCCCGTTCTTCTATCAAGGGCTCATTCAGACAAACATTAATCATGACGCGCGAGCGGCGCACAGTGCACTTTGTGTCTGTTGATGTTATCAGCATTTCTGCCTCTGTTTCAGTCTTGGAATTATGTATACTTAAGTATTTTGTGTCTTCCCCTCTTGATTCTCTCTCACACCTTTCTGTGTGTGTGTGTGTGTGTGTGTGTGTGTGTGTGTGTGTGTGTGTGTGTGTGTGTGTGTGTGTGTGTGTGTGTGCACGCGTGCACACGCACACACGCACGTGTCAGAGAATGTTAATGTCAAATGTCCTCACTGTGGGAGTGCCACTGCTGAGAGGTGGGCAGAAGGCACAGCTACAGGTGGTGCGGTGGTATAAGGTCCCTGCCCACCGCCGCAGAGATTATGGGTTCAAGTCCAGTGCACCCAGTTTTGTCAGGCATCTGTGTGAACACAATTGACACGTGTTCGGGGGAGGGAGGCCCCTGGGAAGCCCAGCCTTGAGGGTGACATTTGTCACTGCATGTTCTCCTACAGGCTGGAGTGGCACCTGTCAGCAGGACGTGTTGGTTGGGAGGAGTAGGACGAATGATTTACATCCTCCTGTTTGGGGCTGTAATACAAAACAAGAGTTCTACAGAACATTAAATAAAATACAGCAGCAGAGAGCTATAGATGAATGCACTGCAGCAGCATGCTACAGAGATGCATGCATTACAGCAGCATGATACAAAGATGCATGCACTGCAGAAGCAAAGAACTATAATAGTGATGCATGCCTTACTACAGCAAAATAAGAGTATCTTTCTTTGGTAAATGGGTCAGGCCCGTCTGCCCGCCATACACGGCATGCAAACATATCCCTGGAGAAATCCCCAGAAAACTACAAGATGCAGCTGAGAGGAAGAAGGGATGGAAGAGACAGAGAGATGGAGGGAGCGGGGTGTTCTTGGATGAAACTTAACTCACACAATGCCTGGTCTGTATTGCTTCGCTGTTAGAAAAGAAACTCAATTATCAGTTCTTCTCACTGTTTATCATATCACAGAGTACAGTTGACTTGACTCTTGTGTTGGAAGACTGGCCAAAAGGCTAAGAGAGATCCAAATAAAAATCAAATCAAATCAGTATGCACACAGAGTGATTGACTGGTGTGAATGCAGATAACATCCTGTACTGGACTTCTCAAATCCATGATGTTGTGAGCATGTGCCTTTAGCCCACTGATCCACAAGACATGGATCAGTGAACCACTTTGAACCTGGCATTCCTATTTTGGGTAGGTCATTACACTGCAGGAAAAGGTTGTTGTGAGTCCGTATCTACTTACACTATACTTTTAATGATTGATTTTAATGATTGAACATGTACTAGAACTTGCGGTTGTATACCTTTGCCAACCTGTTGCCCTGTCTGTCCAGATAGTGAAGTGAAGGAAGACTTCGAAGGAAATTAATGAACAGAACACATTTTATGAAGTCACAGTGACCTTTCTTTGACCACATAGATTTAATCACTTCATCCTTGAGTGGACGCTTGTGGCAGAACTTAAGTCATGAAGTTCCTTCATGGCTGAGAGATCATGCTCACAATGTGGTCATGGATGGGTGTATGAGCGGATAAACATTATGCACCTTAGCGCCGAGGGCACAGATATTGGTGGTAGCAGCCAATCGGTATAGAGTAGACATTCCAAAAACAGCACAGCTGTGCGCCAGCAGAAGCATAACAATAGGTCTCAAGTAGTTAAATGGTGCCTGATAAAGCAACTTTCCGTAGAGAGGCTTAGTTCAAGCGTCGCTCTAGTCAAGCAGAACAACATGAAACAAAAATAAAGACACAGGAGAGGAGAGAATGAAATCAAGACAGGTTGGAACTTAAGCAGAGTATAAAATCAAGACAGGTTGGAACTAAAGTGAGAAAATCTTTGAAGGGTAGGTGTAGGGTACCCTTTGAAAAGATGAAAGGTTTAATCTGCTTTGACAAGAAACTATGAATAATGGCTCTGTGTCTCTTCCCATTCACTGCAACTGTGCCAACATACTTTTTTCTCCCACAACTTGACTTGAAGCGTGGCCTTATTTGTCGTTTAGCCACCGCTACATTTTGCCTTGTTTGCCTCCATTGTGTGCACAGCAGTCTGCCTGTCGTCTGTCTGTGCCTAGGCAAACACATTTTGGGAATAGCAGCTAATCTATCACATGCGTCGCACTGAAACGTTTCCCCCAGGGCCCTGCGGAGCTGCGGTATCAGGTGGAAGGGTTCTAGTTCCTGTCTTTGTCGGCAGGTTCCTGGCTGAGGGGGTTATTCTCTATACTGGCTCTTGGTGGACTGAACACACAGCCCCTGGACACACTACCTGTTCCATCAGCACAGCCCAGGACGGCGCCACTCTGGGCTATGTGGAAGGGTGGTGGTATGAGAGAGAGAGAGAGAGAATAAGGATAGCAATGATCACTATTCCATACAACCTTTAACCTTCAATAGCGATAGTCTATATGCTTTAAACAAAACATATGACTTAAAGCACATTTAAATAGTTAAATAATCAGAGTCAAAATTAATAGCTTCTTCACTTGTTCAAAACGTGTCTCCTTAAAACAGAATTTGACACGCTTCTGTTTCTAATTAGAAGTGCTGCTCAAATGAAGACACGCCTATTATGAGCAAAATACACGTTAAGCTTTTGGCTGATTAGCATAGACAGTCTCCACTCTACAGCATCTCGTGTTATTCCTGAAATGAGATCACATAATGGCTTCACTCATGACCATCAGGAAATTAAAGGATTAAGATAATTTAGTGACACTTCATAGTGCTAAACAAAGGTCCAGTGTTGAAGACTGCTGACAAGTAGTTTAAAGTTGGAACTGTAGTGTATTTCTTTGACAGGTCTACTGTATAGCGCCAGGGTGTTTATGGAATAAATTGCTTAAGCTTTACACGTTTTTTCATGGCAGCACAATCTGGATGTCTTTACTGCAGGTCGCTTTGACTATGAATATGTGCAATGCATTTCCCATCAGTTTGTTTGTCCGTCACCCCAGGCATGACGATATACTGTATGGTGACATTATGACATCATGTGACTATGTCATCAATATTAAGCCCATTATGGGAATGCCCATAAGAACCCTGATACCTCATAGTGACCTTGCCCTGTTGATGACGCTAAGATGGATGAGTACTTGGGTGGAACAAGGTGAACCAGTGACCTTCTGTTTACACTAACAGACTATTGATTCATTCCCAACTTCAGCTTTTATCATTCTTCATACTACCCTAGTTTTTTTTCATACTGTTGCTTTTGGTCTACGTACTGCTATGTTTGATCTACAACAAAATATCTGAGTTTTGTTGCCTAAGAGAATATCAAAATCATTGCTACAGTAAAGTTAAAGTTAAACCCCTCAACCTCCAACTGCGTTCATCCATTATTTATCTAATCATTTATTCATAGCCTCCATTTTCCTATCTCACAGAAAATATGAGAAAAAGAGTTAGAGAGAGACTACAGATTTTTGTGCCTGCAACTCAAGATTCTGTAATGAAGTACCTTTTCTCTGTGGATTGTTCTCACTTGTTGCCTTTGAAGATAGTTCTGAAATAAAAGACTTGTCCTCTTGAGTCCCATATACACTAGTTTATGTGCCACATCCAGTTTGGAATCATATTTGTTTACATTTGTAGTCTAATTTGTAGACACAAACAAGTCAATGGAATTCGATTTTTACAAATGCAACCTGAGCCCCAAATCTGTGAGGATCTGTTTCAGTCTGAACATGTGACAGTTGTGTTTAGATATCAAAACAAATCAGATTTCAATCTGGATGTAGAACAGATCTGATTCAGGCTGCCAGTCTGAATACACAGATCTATGACAGATCTGATCAAATGCAGTCTAAAAGAATTGAGAAATAAATAGATTTTGACTCACTGGATGTGAATGCAGTTTAAATGGGGCCTTAAATATGTTTCAGTGAAAGTACCTGAAACAATGAAATTGTTGTCTAATTTGTCTTGTCTCTTGAGTACCCGTGTCAAAATGGATTCTGTAGTGTTTAGATTAGTCATTGGTCAAACTCTGCAGTATTTGGGACTTAACAGTACACTATACCTTTGGGAAAGCAGGGGTTCTCTAAAATCAAGCATCGGAACAAATCCCAGAACATTGACAGCCGGCAGCCTACAGGGTGTAACCATTTCATTACCGTAATTTCCGGATTATAAACCGCACCTGAATATAAACCGCACCAGGCAATAAGCTTCACGTTGGAGCAGTGGTTTTCAACTTTTTTGATCCCAGGGCCCACTATTTATTCAGTATTTGAGCCAGAGACCACGATTTAACAACATCTTCACCCCACAGACCCCAAAACTAAAGATTTCTTTTGGTTTTGTTCACAATTCCAGGATGGCTTTTCGCAAACAAAAGAGGCAAAACATCAAAATTAGACCAAAATCAACATGACTTATTTATGACTTAAGTCATAAATAAGTGGTGCTAATTTAGATGGTGAATATCATAACTCTTGAGAGTGTAAACATGAAACCAAATTGGACCCGCAAGGGTCCATTTGGACCTTTCATTTTTACGCTCTCAAAGAGCTACATCTAGTTAACCAACTTTCCATCATTTAGTCTGTGGAACCCTCTCAGGGACTACCCCTGTGTTACCTGTAAAAATCCATAGATTGGCCGCACTGTTGTATAAGCTGCAGGATCAAAAGCATGCGGAAAAAGTAGCGGCTTATAGTCCGGAAATTACGGTACTTTATGTATACAACTGAGATAATGATTTGAGATCCATTCTATGATTGCACAGGTTCCTTGATGATATTTCCTCAGCAAACAAAACATACTGTACATCCTCATGTGTTAGGTGAAAACATGGAGAGAAGACTGATGCCTTTTTGGTATGGTGCCAAGGCTGTGTGTAAAGTGTACAAAACAGGATTCAATAATACAAACATTTACAAGTTGGGATATCAATTTCATCCATTCAGATATAGGAATATTTAATTTGGAAGTTATGAAACAAATAAATAAACAGACACAATTAGAATGAATATTTTCCTAAGGTTCTCAACTGATGGATACAGTTCTTTTTCTGAATCCATCTGAAAATGTATTTTTTCTCACTAATGAGCTGGGGAGAGCCGGAGAGAGCTATTTTTGAGCACCATTCAGCAATGATAAGAGCTGTAAACTTAAAGTGGGTATGAAACAACACATTCAGGCCTACCCACTTTACAGTATAGCATTACCTAGGGCCAACCAGGACAAGGTGAAAGACAAACACAAACTCACAGCTGCAACTATATTGGGAAATACTTCCATATGGGGCTGACAGCTCACACACATTCCCAGTGGAGAGTGGAGATTCCCTGGACAAAACTTCAGCTCCTCTACTCCAGAATAGAAAGGCAGAAAAAAGTTTCTTCCCATGTTTTCCTGAGCGAATTGGAAAGCCGACATACGGCAGGCGTCAAAATAGCTAGAATTAGAAGCCATAACACAGGAATGTATATCTGACAGATTCACATCAGACATCTGATCATATTACACTAATACACTATGGAATGGGCAGATCTACTATAGCCTACTGTAGTAGATGTTTGGAAAATGCTTTACTAAGATTGAGAGGTCACTTTGTCATGACACAGAATGTATGCATGAATAATTGAATATTCCCAAGATTACTATTGTAGTCTTAATATTTATATAGGATTAAAACTCCAACGTTTTTCCTTTGAAATCAAAATGTCATCACCATAGGATTCCAGGTGGTCCCCAGCTAAATGATTAACAGTTGGTAACCAAATGAACCCCTAGATATGTAGCTCTTGAGACCGTAAAATGAAACCAAATGGATCCGTAAGGGTCCATCTGGTTTCCATTTGGTCCACTTTTGAAAGTGTGAAATGAAACCAAAAGGACCCGTAAGGGTATTACGCTCTCAAGAGTTAAATTACACTCATATAGGCTTAACATCTGAATTAATTCATTTTCAAGAATTTACACAGAAAATTAGAAAAAGTAGAAAAATGTTTTTTTTTTTTAACTAACGTTTTGCCAGTCATCTCTCTTAAATTGTGGGGAAAAACTTGAAAATCCTTAGTTTTGTGCCTGAGCTAGAGACTAAACTGAAACTCCACATAATGGTTGTCCATGGCTAAAATGCAGAATAAATAGTGGGCCGTGGTATGCAAATGGTTGAAAAGTGAAAGCCACTGTTCTAGAGCCATGGCTACAGAACTACAGTAGGTACGTCGTCATGACGTCATCAAAGGTTGTCAACGCTCAAACTCACCAGCATTGATAGCTCACCAGCTGCAAATTTGACCGCCAGCCGCCACTTAATATCCTCCAAGCAGCCATGCATGATGCACGGGACGTTTCTTTTCAAGATGTCAAATGTAGGCTCGTTTTCGTTAAACACTGCACTACAGTCACCGACAGTAAAAAGACAAACACCAGTAGGCCTAAATGTTAAACAAATAAATAAAATAATTTGACTCCAAATCACCTGCGTAGCAGCAGGACCACCATGGCGTGTTGTGGAAGATGTTCCTCCTCCTACAGCTGGTGGAAGTCAGTGCTGTGCAGAAAGAGGTTGAAGAAGCCGAGGTAGGCCTGTTTATATTCACAAAGCGGAACGGTTCTGAAAATAGTTTAGAACCAGAACTATGTGTCTGTAAAGAAGACTAGCTACAGTAAAAGACCCGACAAAGGCACATTAATGGCACATTGTAGGCTAGGCCTACGTTAGCATTGTGTAGCTTAGAACAGGGGGTTTCAACCTTTTTGATACCAGGGCCCACTATACATTCAGCATTTGAGCCACGGACCACCATTTGAGGACAATTTAGCCCCACAGACCCCAAACTAAAGATTTCTTTTGCTTTTGTGGGGAAACCAAACAGTCAAACCTACAGATCAAAATGGCCATTAATCTTCTATCTACATTCTCTAGTTGTTTAGACTTGTGCTAATTCACATGATGAATATTTTAACTCTTGAGAGTGTAAACATGAAACCCGCTAGGGTCCATTTTTAAGCTTAAGAGTTACATCTGATTAACCCACTTTTCATCTGGTTAACCAACTTAGCTGCGGACCACCTGGAACCGTCTCAAGGACCACTGGTGGTCCCCGGACCACTGGTTGAAAACCCCTGGCTTAGCAGACCTGTGGGCTCAGCAGTCACTATAAATCCTTCTGGTTAACTGTCCAGCTGATTAAGAAGCAACATGTTAACTTAATCGTGGATATTTTTGTTTTTCTTGTTAACAAAGACAAATGACAGGATGTTGTTTTGTTTCTGTCTTTAAATTAGTTTTTCAGCTACATTTAACAGCATATTTAGTATTTATACAAGAATAAAAGTTCTCCCTAATGCTTTCTGAAAACATTATGATGATAAATACACTTTCACTACAAATCCTTAATTTGTTTGGGGGTTTGTTCTAATTTGTGGGCCATAGATATAAAGCAGTTAAGAATTTCATCCTTTATCATGATGGCGCTTGAGATATCTTGTTTGGAAGAAAGTGCAGTGTGTGTGTGTGTGTGTGTGTGTGTGTGTGTGTGTGTGTGTTGTGTAAGGACGGTTTGTAATGTGGGTAATAATGCATGGCTAGATAAGCAGGGAGGAGCGATGTTGAGTAGAGAGTGAGCGGGTTTATTTCAGAATCAACCTGTTCTCACATCACTTGAGTACAGCTGTAGAAAAGAAGAGTGGGTGGAACTATTTCTGCAGTCTCTACATAGCTGTTACAGTACAGGAAGAGTTGGAATAGAAGAGAGAGGAAGTCAACACAGAGCAGGCAAAGTAGCAGGAAGGCTCCATCCAATCAAATACACAGTCCAATAATAGATAAGGCCGCGTGTATAGTACACTGTATATCTAATCACAAGCATTCTCATATGCATGGTCAAAGGTCCAAATAATTCATATACAACAAAGAACTGTTAATATTATTAGAACTAAGGATTACATTTAAGGTAATTGTGTTTCATTTTGAATGAGCTTCCTAGATTGTACATCATTGCCCTCTGTTGGCAGGAAGGTGGAATATGATTAGTTTTTAGATTAAGCCTAAAACCTAACCCAAGTGGCTACAGCATTGCAGTGGCCAACCTGTGGCTCGCGAGCCGCATGCGGCTCTTCAGCTGGTTACATGTGGCTCTTAAGGGGCTTCCACATGGAACCGTCAAAAACACTCAGCCTTGCAGAGTCATGCATTCCATATCCCAGTGGTTTTCAACTTTTTTATAATTCACATGATGCATATTTTAACTCTTGAGAGCGTAAACATGAAACCAAATGGACCCGAAGGGTTCATTTGGTTTCATGTTTACGCTCTCAAAGAGTTACATCTGGCTAACCAACCTTCCATCATTTAGCCTGGGGACCACCTGGAATGTTCTCAGGGACCACAGGTGGTCCCTGGACCACCTGTTGAAAACCCCTGCCCTATACAGTGGTGCCCAACCACTCAACCAAGGACTGATTCCTAGTCGACTGCGGAGGTGTAGGTGTATGTTTTTTGACTTGTCATATACTTTTTTGGATTGTAAACCCTGTTTCTAAATACATGTTTATATGTTTAATAGTGTGTCTTTGCATTGCGCAACTGCACACAAATGCACGTGTCTTATGGCAGGAGAGGGTTGCGACCGTGGCGGCCGTCGCGGCGGTTTTCTAAACGTTGTGACCGTTTGGTGTGGCTCTTTGCAGTCACACAGTGAAAAACGTGGCTCTTAGTCTGTGACCGGTTGGCCACCCCTGGTATAGAGCATTGCAGTGGGCATTGTATGGGCGAAGGGAAAGTAAAACAGGGTGATAGAGGGTAGGAGGCGCTCTGTCCTGCATTTCCTTTCATAACCAACACTATTTCAACGACCCCCCCCACACACACACCACCCCCCCCCCCCCCCCCCCCCCCCCCCAAATCGAAGTCTCAATAAAGTCAGCAAGCTTGGCATCACAGAGAAATCCATGATGTTGTTTTGAATTATTATCATAAACACATTGCACTTTGTTTTCCATCTTTGCTGCTATAAATGCCGGAGGGGAGTCTGTCAAAACAATCGGAGGAGATCGATGGCACAGCACAGCAATGCCTGTGTGGAGTTCCCTGGCATAGGTCAAGCCAAACAACGTTATATTATGATTAGCATTATTCATGACTTCCTTTGAGCTGTATTCCATCCAGAGCCGGTTGCATTTTAGTTGGGGGAGCAGGATAGATGAAGGAGATGATGAAGAGATGTTTTTATGTGTCTTTCAGGCAGCCGCTGATGAAGTCATCATTCCCCAAGTGTGTGTGTGTGGCTGGACCCCACGGTCTCCTGACGGTGAGTCACCAGCGCTTGTCGTGTGCCCCACACACACACCACACACACACACACACCCCACACACACACACACGCACAGCCAGTTTCCTTCCCACACAAAATGGACAGAACGCAACTCATGTAATTTACTTGCGCATGCGGCACGCGCGCACCCAACCTCCTCGACTCTTAACCCTCACAAAGAGGACACGCACTCGTTCCCTCCGCCAAGAGTTTACGGTCACATCATAACAAATCACTATTATTAGACATAACACTGTTCCCACAGACACAGGCTCTTAAGGTAATATCGGGGATGAATTAAGAGTGTAGGAAGGTGATGTTGAGCGCTCACGTCCAAACAAGAGCAGCAGCTAACATCGCACACATGCTGCCTCAAACGAGAGGAACGCTGCCCGCCGCCAGGCTCTGTCCACTGTGTATACTCGGCCAACCTTAAGTGCATCTGAGTGGACGATGTTGTGTATGCGTGTGTCAGGCGGCGCGTCTATATTGGTATCTCTGCTGCGTCTACCACTATCTCAGTGACGCCCAATATAAACCGTCCTCGTTGGGGCACAGCACATTCTTAACCACTTGAACCCTGCAGCTTCCCTACTCTGAGATCAGGCAGAAATAGCCAATCTACAAGCTCACAATGTGTCACACTGCGACACATTGTGAGCTTCATGTGGGGGGGAAGAAATTAGGTGCACTGTAGATGGAAACAAACGGTGAAAGTACAGTTGTAACTCAAGTTTGGTTCTCTAGAGAGTTTAATTGTTGTAACCCTGACGTTTATTATGGGCATTGTGTGTTCTTAAATCGTGGCTGTGAATACGCCGCAGCAGGGGCGGCAGCGGCTCGCTGAAGCAATGCTTGAGCGCCAGAGGACAGCTGAATTCTCTGTTTGACACATGCCCCGGATCCCAGAGGAGCCGAATTAAATAGTTTACATAGTTTGGATGGGGGATTTTCACGCCCTTCTCTCTCTCTCTCCCCCTCTCTTTCTCTCTCTCTGTCTGTCTGTCTCTCACACACTCACACACACACAGCTCTTGCCTGTTGTGCCTCTCCGTGTCTGACAGAACATAAACACGTATTAGCCGTATCATCTCTCATTGACACTAAATGCTGGAGCGCCTGGTGTTAAAACGCTACAGGCCTTGTTAATGCACTGTGGCAAACACATTTTAAATAGTGCCACTAACTTGCAGTTGCAGTATATAACACTGATGCACATACACACACACACACACACACACACACACACACACACACACACACACACACACACACACACACACACACACACACACACACACACACACACACACACACACACACACACACACACACACACAGTAACAACATGGGAATATCACACTCATTGGGAAATGTTGACCCCAAACTCAGACTTGTTAAAGTTTTACGAATACATTATGCAAGGCTTATATGGAAATGATTTGTTTTACAGTATATCCATTCAGCTGGGCTTATGTCCTGCTGTGTCTTTTCCTGTCAAGCTGTGAGTAGGCTCGCTAATCTCATTTCCCCCGTGTACAGTGGCTGCTTAATTGTGCAATGATGGGATGTGGAGGGGAGGGTTGAGGTAAAGTTTCATTGGTTTTGTCAGTGGTGCGTGCGTGCCCGGCGTGCACACTCTTCAGTGTACATCACACGTATTATCCCCGGATTATACCACCGAATCCACCCACCTCCCCATTTACCTTAACGGTTCAGATGGCTAAGTACCTTCGTGTCCACATGACACTGTATCATATGAGTTTATAGATGCCTGTTCATTCAGCAGGGATCAAAGGCTCAGTGGTGAGAGAGGGGGGTTAGCCCAAAGAGGGCAGAGGAAAGGTGGACAGGCGTGGATGAGCTTTGGGGCTTATCTGCCCGCAGCTTTGTTGAGAGGGCATACGGGCCTGCGTCCACGGCGCACGCACGTGTGTCTGAGACTTCTGCAGCGCTAAGTCAACCCTGACCAGGCATGATGGGATTTATAATTTATGGACCTCAATAGCTGCCACTTCAATTTTCTTTTGCAATGAAATCCACCTGAATTTTGCTATATAGGATTTTGATATGGTTGCCGGGTTCATTGGCCAATTCATTTCACTCATTCTATCTCATGCTTTCTCAAACTCTGTCTCTGTTGCTGAGTCTTTGTCTTTGTTGACCTTGCACAGTTCCTTGATCCCCTTCTGAGCCATTCTCTCCTAGACTCCTGTTCTCTCTATTGATTACACCTCTTCTAGTCGTCTGTGCTGTAACTGTGCCTTTGCCGCCTGCTTCTTTTGGTTGAAATTGACTGAAATGCATGTAATCTTGAAATGTACATGAAAAACAGATTAAGTGAAAGCTTTAATTATACAAAGTAAATCCAAAATCCCTGTACACATGAATTGAACTTTATTTTATTTAGCCAATTAAGCCCTATTAAAATAGAAGACTGAATCTCTAGTATTCAATACACTAGAAACTGGACATTTAAAACTGTTGTATCTAATTGTTAAATGCCAGATTGAGAGCTGGGCGCATTGATTGATTGAGTGCATACTTGCCTCTAATTTACATGGCCCCCTCTTGTTTCTGCGACTTGGTCAGAGTATTCAGTTATTAATGTCAATTGTCAGATTTCATAGGTGAGGATCATTCTAATCACCAACTATTTCTTTATCTTTACTACTGTACATTGTGAAAGCAAGCAGATTTTCTCTCCTGTGAGCAGTTGAGCTGGGTTGTGTTGGTTTCCGGTTTGCTAAATCGCATGTCTTCCATGTCGTTGATGGGTGAAATGCACATATGAGCGAGTATGTGTGCATGCTTGTTGTACCTTTCAAAAGGGTGATTTTAAGATTGTGCATGTGAATCATTAACATGTCCTACACTTCCTACACTTTCTTTGACCTTCCTTCCATAGAACTATGTACTGAAGACGCAGGTTAGCCATGGAATTCTGCTTTGTGCAGAACTTCAAAGAATAGTTCACAGAAAGGTTTTCATGATGGACGGTTATTTTAAGACAAGTTAATGAGTTATTAAGTTGGAACCCCGCCTCCATGTTGTAATCAGAAATGCACACTCCGGATCCACCTTAGCCTGCAGCTGTTAATTGCTGCAGCACTTGCCCTAGCCTTGACAACCTTGAAGTCTTATACAAAGGCTAAATTATGTAATTGAGCTAGCATATTATCTATACATTCTGTAGCATTCTGTAGTGTATTATTATTGTTTCAATATGCAGCTAATCTACTGTTGACATTATAAATGGTGCATGTACATGGGGTTGACACTAACACTTGCCCGGGGCAAGTAAAAAAAATGGTGGGGCAAGTGAAGACTGCTACCTGGTTGCCCGATCGGGCAAGTGTGCAACTTGGTGCACTATAACACAACACAAGATAAATTTGTCTTGAAGGCAGTCATTGCACTCTGCCTCTGTGTCTTTCCCTGCTTTCTAGCTATCTCTACCTATCTCTCTCCCAGGTTCATTTGGTTCCAAATGATCATTTTGCTTGGGTCAGGGACCACTGGGTCTATGACCCAGGGCTTGACACTAACACTTGCCCGCTTGCCCGGGGCAAGTAAAAAAAATGGTGGGGCAAGTGAAGACTGCTACCTGGTTGCCCGATCGGGCAAGTGTGCAACTTAGTGCACTATAATACAACACAAGATAAATTTGTCTTGAAGGCAGTCATTGCACTCTGCCTCTGTGTCTTTCCCTGCTTTCTAGCTATCTCTACCTATCTCTCTCCCAGGTTCATTTGGTTCCAAACTATCATTTTGCTGGGGTCAGGGACCACTGGGTCTGTGACCACTATGGGCTAATTAAGATGATGAATTTTAACTCTTGAGAGTGTAAAAATGGAACCAAATGGACCCGCAAGGGTCCATTTGGTTTCATTTTTACGTTCTCAAGAGTTACATCTGGTTAACCAACTTTACAATATATTTTTGGGGGGCAAGTGACCATGACCTGAGGGCAAGTAGAACCTGACTTGCACTTGACCGATGGGCAAGTGCCTCAGAGACCTTAGTGTCAACCCCTGTGACCATTATGGGCTAATGAAGATGATGAATTTTAACTCTTGAGACTGTAAAAATGAAACCAAATGGACCCGCAAGGGTCCATTTGGTTTAATTTTTAAGTTCTCAAGAGCTGGGGACCACCTGGAACCCTCTCTCTGAGGGACCACTGGTGGTCCCCGGAACACCTGTTGAAAACCCCTGGTTTAAAGCACCCAAGTAGGAAGTAAACTTAAATGCAAAATTTACAATATATTTTTGGGGGGCAAGTGACCATGACCTGAGTAGAACCTGACTTGCACTTACCTGATGGGCAAGTGCCTCGGAGACCTTAGTGTCAACCCCTGCATGTACAGTATATAGTGCCTTATCCAAGCTGCTTTAAGTCAAAGTCGTCAGATTAGTCACTCACGTTACCGCAGTGAAATTAGTTCTCCGCTTTTGACCCATCTCTTGGAGCGGTGAGCTGCAGCGTGCGCCGCGCTCGGGAATCATTAGTTGATTTGACCCCCAATCCATCCCTTTGATGCTGAGTGCCAAGCAGGGAGGCATTGGGTCCCATTTTTACAGTCTTTGGTATGACCCGACCGGAAATCGAACCCTGTCCGCCCAGTTCCAGGGCGGACAGCCCAACCACAAGGCCATTACATTCACCCATTCACATACATTGCGGTGGAAACCATGCAAGGCACAGCCAGCACATCGGGAGCAGTGTCTTGCCCAAGGACACTTTGACATGTAGACAGGAGGAGCCAGGACTCGACCCCCAACCCACGGAGCATTGGATGACCTGCATACTGCATACAGAGCCAAATAGATGAGTAACCAATAGGACTCAGCCAGCTATGACCACAATCAATGGGCTTTCTTTAAGTGTGTTCGATCTAGGCAGAGAGTCGCTCTCAAACTCTCTTGCTGGCTTGTTCCTCTTCTCTCTCTCTCTCTCTCTCTCTCTCTCTCTCTCTCTCTGTCTCTCCCTCTCTCATTCACCTTTGCAGTTTCTCCTCCTCCCACTGCATATATTTCAGAAAGCAACCCTTCCGTATCCTGTGCCATCTCCACCCTCTTGTCTGGTCCTGAGCTGTATTGATTGAGCCAAGTACAACTTCATTAAGATTCCCTTGCTCACCTCGTGAACGTAGCCTGGGGAAAGATCCAGCCAGAGGGCTCTTTGGAGAGACGCCCTGATCAGGTTACCTGTCAAGTGTCCCCATATTCCATGTATTATGTGTTAGTTCCAGTGCTCTGGAGGAGGATTCCCTCCTCACAAGCGTGTCAGGAGGAGGAGCAGGCTCTATCAAGACCTCACCTGGGAGTACTTTGAATTTAACGTCTCTCCCGGGAATTATAAATTTTCTACTGGTTTCTTCTCTCCATCATTCTTTTCTTTTCTTTTTCTTCGCTTCACTTCTCTTCTCCTTTTGTTCTATACAGAAAGCTTGTCTCTTACATAATATCTGTCAGGCAGAAAGGTGTATGTCCAAAACATTTACCTTTTTTGTGGAAAAAAATAACCTGTTTCATTGGGTCTAATACATTCAAATTTAGTCACAAGCTCTTGTTAATATTTTCCATTGGTTAAATGGGTGCCCTATTCTTGGGCGTATTGTTACATTGAAACACTGTCAAAAGACGGTGTCTAAAATATAGCATTAATTGAAAATAGAAATGGTACAAGTTTTTCTGCCCCAGTGCAACAATACTGTATCACAGCCGTAGATTAATGACCGACAGGGAGTAATAGTCAACATCTTTTCTCACGGAGACCATTTTCATGGTCACACCTCTGGTTCTGTCAGCACTTTGTGACCGAGACACTCGCTGCAGCCACTCTACTTTAAGATAAGAGTCAGTCACTGTACTAAATAGAACGTCTGTGTCTCATGTTTGAGAATGTCTCCATTATACCGCCTCCTACTGTTTAGAATTCTCTCCTGTCTTTTTTTTTACACCCTTTCAGCTAATGTTTCAGGGAGACTATTAGTCATGACTTTCCTTAAATATGTCAGCCAGTGGTGGATCGACAGAAAGCAGAAACATGGGAGAGTGAGAGACACAGGGAGGGAGGGAGGGAGGGAGGGAGAGATGGAGACTTGTTAGAATTGTGGATCGTAAGACAGATAACACACATCCAGTATGTAGGTAAACTTGCATGTATTACGGCACTCAATGAAAAGATCAAATAAAGACCAACCTCAGTAAAACACACTCTTAACCTCTTTGTTTCATTCTGTCACATAGTCTCTCTGCTCTCTGTCCCTTTTCTTTTCTCTGTAAAATGACTTAATTCCAGCTGCTCTCCTGAGACAGTACCCAGACCGGGTGTTTTCAGAGGGGTGTGTGTGCTATATCTGCCATTGTATGTTTTGACTGGACAGCTGCCATCTCCCTTCATATGCATTGTAGTGCACCACGAGATTATGTATCAGACAGTATATACTATGGTGTGTTTTGGATCCCCTGATTGCGTGTTTTTGTTTCTGAGTACTTGGGTACTCATGGTTGGCCTGATGGTTTTCCTTGTTTGTAGGCAGGATATGAGGACATCAACATACTGTATGCCGATGAGTGGCTGCCTGTGACCTCTTATATTTGCCTCTATATGTTAGTAGACTTTTCTATATGTTAGTAGACTTTATAGTAGAGCTTGTGCATGCCTATGTGTACCCACCTGGATTAAAAGCCAATAATACTGCACGGCGAAACCAAAGAGATGCCACCAAAAGGGGAATGTCCCTCTTCTCCAAGGTTTTATTATTAATCGTCGGGTTTACAGGCAAGGCTACTCTGCTACACTGGGTGGGGGGAGTAACTGGATATACAGTATATAGCACTCTGACTAACACTGTCAGAAGCCATTGATCAGCAGGGGTTACCCTTGAACTGAAAAACCCTTCTGACTGTAAACACAGTCAGAAGGCATGGAAAAAAGCACTGGAGACCAGACTGTAAAGAGAGGGTTTGAATGAAAATAAATTAACTGCACAATAAACTTAATTCAATCCTAGATTGTTTAGAAAATAACACATATTTTCTTTAGATCCATGAAAAATGAAGCAGTAAGTTAACGCTCCAAAGTTGTGTGTTGTATGAGCTGCTGATATTGTGTTAAAATTCAAACTCAAGTTGTCCCACCAATGTTGATATTTTATTGCGAAAAAGTTGTTCCATGCGTGCTATGAGCTGCCCGGCTGATATTTTGTTAAGCACTGAACCATCAATGCTTTTGCTATTTTGTTGCAAAAAAACTAGTTGCAGGCCCAAGTGTATGCCAACATGGTAAGTCTACCCCCATTTGGTGCTTGGCTGCGGTTAATTTCAGACACTAGCTGGCAGACGGTAGTTTCCCATGCGGGATACCCGGATTGGGATCTAGGTGGTTATACATGCACATTAAAAATGCATGCCTCAGCATGCTATCAGAAATTTATACTTTTTTGAGGTTTTGAATGGAGAAATCGATGTAGTTTTTGGCACCTTGGCTTGAGTTTGTGTTCAGTAACATATACAATAAATACATACACAATGGGAGGCAGAAAGAGTGACACGTTTAGGCTGCTGAAGACACTTGTCAGTATTTATACTGTGTGTGTGTGTGTGTGTGTGTGTGTGTGTGTGTGTGTGTGTGTGTGTTTTGTGCATTTTTTATTTTACATCTCATTCCGTACTATGCATCTGTCTGTGTGCATGGGGTCCTGTTCAGTGTAATTGTCGTCCCAAGAAGCATGTGTTCTCCCCCACATGGCCCATGCTGTAGGGAGTGGAGTGCAGAGCAGACACCCTGTTTATTTAGCCTGACATTCCTCCACCGCTCCCCAAATGGGACCGCTAGCTGCTCTGCCTTGTCTCATCCTGCCTCACGCCCGGCCCTGCCAACGTCACTGACATCTGAAGTGTGTGTGTGTGTGTGTACGCGTGTTTGTTGAGCATGCATGTGTGGTGTGCATGTGCTCGATATGCATACAGTAAGTGTACAACACTGCATGCGAGTTACACGTTGATAAATGAACACTGAGGATTTTACAGTGTGGGCAGATTTATGTGTGCCGTGCATGCTAGGGGACTGCTCGAGTTGTGCTGTTTGATGGTGTGTTGATGTGTGAAGCGATATGAGTACATGCTGGTGTATTTGCTATGTTGATAGTGTGTGTGTGTGCCTGTGTGCGTGCGTGCATGTGTGAGTGAGCCAGGCAGTGCAAGTGTGTGTGTGTGCGTGCTCTCGTGTGTGTGCATGCACGCTTGGTCCTGGCAGTACATGTCCATATGTTTGTGCATTAGGCCTGGTTTGTGTCAGCAGCTTATGTACTTGGACGGCCACTTTGTGGGTCTCCTGTCAGTCAGGCCACCTTTGGCATCATTAGATCTCCATTCGACAACGCAGTGCCAGGGGCATGTCCACCTTGACAGGCAATTGTGCGAAAGCAACGTAGCTGATAGGTTTGCTCATTTCGGGGGTGCCTTCTGCTGAAATAAGCCTTGAAAGGAGGTTTTGGCACAAAATGTCTGCCTTGTCTCGCCACGGTGAGGAGTTTATTTACCCTTCACTTCTCGTTAGCAAATTGACTTTCACCTGAGTGGCATGCCACGCGGGCGCCATTTTGGTCCATTGAGAGACAGCCTAACGTGTGAATCAATCAATATGCCAATATTGCTCCCGCTTCCCCAGTTTGATATTTCTTCCTAATTGGTATCGACTGCTCGCTGCTATTTTGATTAATCTGAGCTCATGTTGAATTTGCTGTCACTCAGAATTAGCCAATAGATTTTACTACCAGCCATTAGTAACAGGGATACACAGAAACTGCGGCACATTGATGAAGTGTGGTTAACGACACAATTTACGATATATTTGCTTTACTTTGGTTGTTTGGCTCTGGCAGTATATTTCCCCCTGCTTTTCCATCGTTTCATCCCTAAAGGAGAGCTCGCTAACACATTCCTCATTCCCATGTTAGAATCCTGAGCCAGAGAATCAGTTTTCTCATTAGAGAAACTTCTCCTTTCCTATTTATTTATTACAGTAAATGCTTGTCCTGTGCATGCATGCCTGTTTTTGGTATCATTCTGCATGTGCAAGTAAAAGGAGTGTGCATATGTGTCTTTCATTGCAGTGTACAGTAGATCTATGAAACCCTATGGAGTGCTGGGGGGGTGGTTATACTTCTCTCACATTTCGGTTTGGTTGTTTCTGGCCTGTCTCAGTCGTTACCCTGTCATAACAAGTGCTCTGCTGCTGTATTTCACACACACACACACACACACACACACACACACACACACACACACACACACACACACACACACACACACAGCATCCCAAGCTAACATCTGTGTTTTCCTCACCTCGTTATGTTGGGGTAGAGAGTTGGATGGACGGAGCGTGTGACCAAGCGATTGAGAGAAATACAGAATGAGAGTGAGAGGGAGTGCGTGAGGCACATAAGAAGAGTATTGTATGTATGTGTAATGTATTATTTGTATGTGTATTAAGGAATCATTGTGCACATGATGCTAAAATACACCATGATGTTTCCTTGTGCTGTACACTGTACCCAACCAGCCCGGATAGGCGCCTGCGTTTTTCATTTCACACACACTCGTGCACAGACCTGAACTCTCTCATATCCCCTCATCACTCCTCCTTTGTCCCACTTGTACACAAGGGACGTGTATTTCCCTCAACCATAGAGGTCATGCAGTATATATACTGTTACTGTAGTTCTAGGGCAGAGCTAGAGGCCCGCGTAGTTTTTACAGGAGGTCTTTCAGCAGGTAAAGTGTCTGTGCCCCTCTCCTTTTTAAAGCTTAATCAGTGTTTTTTTCCCCTGTGTCTTTGACACACGAGGAGCGGCTGGATGAGCTGGTTTGGCAGCTGTCCTTACTGGCTCCGAACCGTTCACAACGGGGAACTGATTGACAAATGGCAGAAGTTTGAGGGGAGAGGAGGGGCTGGGGGTTATGTGATAGTGAACTTGTCTTATTAGACTAATGCAGCCTCCGTAAATGCAGGATGGATAGCCTTGTCCAAGATGGCTGCCCTTCAGACCACTGTGAAATCCATATCATGCGCGTTTTTCGCTGGATGGTTCATCTGCACTGCGGTTATTGAACATAAGCTCAGATATGCTGAGCTAAAGATTCCCGAAAAACATTGTTATGTTGGATATGGAACATTCCGTCACAGTTGAACCTGGAGACCGCAAGGTTTTCTGGCATTCCGCCTTGCGTCTGTACAAGAGGGGGTACTTGGTGCTCTTGGACCTGCTTTACTCAGAAACTGAGTAAGAAACTTTTCTTGCAATATGTTTCCCAAAAACAAATATTCATGGAAATGGGTCTTAGTAGTCATGCTAATCAATGAATTAATGAATAAATTAATTTTCTGAGCTATCAATTTCTTTTTCGACTAAGTGTGGGCTTTGGGGGGAAATTAACAAAGCAATCCTAAAAGTGCTAAATTCATTTTTCATATTCATTATCTGATCTTCTAAGCCATTAAACCATTATATAACTTCTTTCACGGCGGTGTCGTGCAAAAATAGCAATCCGGAACGTTAAAATGAAACGAAATGGACCCTTACGGGTCCATTTGGTTTCATTGTACACTCTCAAGAGTTAAATTATATTTAAACATCTGAATGTAATTTCAAGAGTCCACACAATTAGAAAATGGAGAATAATTGTTATTTTGACCGACGTTTTACCAGTTCTCTTTCTCAATTGTGGAAAAAACGTGAAAGTTATCAGCTTTGGTTCAACATCACAAACTGTCAACTCAAACCCCAAATACTGTTTTCAAACGTCAGTAGTAGCATATACAAGAAAACCTTCCAATTCTCCCCCTCCATTTTTCATTATGCATTGACTGCATTTTTCTATCACACAATAACACTAAGTAACACCATCACTACAGTACTAAGTCAAACTTTCTTGGGGGGCCTTAAAAAATTGTTTTGTTTTTTGATGTGTAGATCTTGTTGAGCCGGCCATTTTGAAAGTAGCTCTCAAGTCCAAAAAGTGTGGGCAGCCCTGGTCTACACTCTACATAGCACATCATTTGAGTGCAGTCACATCTGCATTTGAGGCTCTGGTTCTGTAGCAGGTTTTCAGAGGTTAAATCCATGCTGCAACAGAGAGAGATGAAAATATTTGGATTTTCTTTATATCATAGCCAGGTAGCTATACAACCCAAGGTTCTGCCAAAGTTCAGCGTTTAAATCACTCTCAGGAGGATCAGAGTACGTCTCTCTATGAGCTCTATTGTAACCTGCTTTGGAGTTCCGGTCCAGTACGTTCGACATCTGTTATTAAAACCACTTCGATGAACATGATGAATCATTAGCGGCCTTGCTAATTAGCTAAGTTAACCAAGCAAAGAATTTGGGAATTGAAAATTACTTGGACAAGTCTTTTCCATGCAGTGCTTTATTCGTAAATGAGTAGGTGTAAGTTGGTTGCAGAGTCCTCCTCCAACAAACGTAGGAGTTAGATCGCCTGGCTCGTGGGCACAGCATTTTTTTAAAACATACTGAGCACAACAAAGCATATCAAGCTCTTTTTGTAAAGTATACTGTATGCCTCACAGTAAACACTACAACTGTAATGATAGCTAATGACTAAAAGCTTAGCCTTCCAAAACAAACAACCCCTGAATTCATTGCTAAACGAGAAATCAGGCCATTAGAGTTTCCTGTTGGGGCTTTTCTGCGCGCCTGACAGCGATTTGGGTCAGTGTGGGTTGAGGCTGCTGTAGCCCCGGGGGTCGGATGCCAATGCGAACACGTTAACCACGTAGCCCCTGGGCCATGCAGGCTTGACAGGCCCAACGTGAAAACAACACACTCCCCACCCAGCCCGGAGCTAGATAGATCTATCAACTTCAGCCCCAGTTTGTGCTTGGCAGGCACAGTGACAGACATTTCATACTTAATCACTGTCAGTCAGGGGCAGGCCTGACGGATGAGGAACTAAACTGCTGTTACGAAAATTAACTGATATTGATGTTGTGAGCGTTGGGCTATATATATACACATTCCTGCTGATTGGGACCAGAGGCCGTGCATGCAGGGACCCATATTCACAGTACAATAAGTACATATGTACAGTATGCCTTCATGCATGTGTGTGCACATACCCACATCAACCAATTCACCCCATTCACATGGCGCATGCCAATACCAGCCCCCTCTCCTTCTGTCCTCTCATGTACTGTATCTGTCCTCTCTAGAGCTGCAACGGATAATATAAATAATATAAATAATCAAATGAATACATTATGAAAAGTAAATGTTATTTTAGTACAATATTTGATAAATTGGCCAGTGAAATAAATATAAGAAAAAACAAAGGCAGGCTTTCACTTTTGCCACTTTTGCCTGGTTATCGAGGAGTGACATGCAGTAAAGACCAGGAGTCGAACCGGTGGCACACTGCCAGAGCTGGGTTCCCAGCCAGGGTGCCTGGACCACTGATCCACGGCTCAGGCCAGATCACCTATTTTCACTAGAGGTACAACGGTTCACCCAAAAAACCCCAAACGAAAAAACCCGAACCAAATGGACCCGCAAGGGTCCATTTGGTTTCATTTCTACACTCTCAAGAGTTATTTACAATATTCATCATGTGAATTAGCCCAAGTCTACACAACTAGATAATGTAAAAGATTAATGGTCATTTTGATCTGTATGTTTGCCTGTTTTGTTTCTGAAATCCAGCTTGGTATTGTGGACAAAAACAAAAGAAATCTTTAGTTTCGGGGTCTGTGGGGCTAAAGTGTCATCAATGGTGGTCCATGGCTCAAATTCTGAATAAATTGTGTCAAAAAGGTTTTCTTCTGTAAATAATGAAAAGGAAGAAGACAGGCCTACTGGAATATGTCTGAACAGGGATTAGTCTAATCCAGTATAGGCACCTTAACAGTTGAGTTTACAATACAAGATTGTTTAATGTTTTTTTTTTTAATAGAACATTTTGGATTTTATTTATTTTAAAAATACAAAACGTACCGAAACCGAACCGAAACCGTGGCCCCCATACCGAGGTACGAACCAAACCGCGGGGTAACTGAACCGTTGCACCCCTAATTTTCACTACTTTGTTGTATGAAATAGATCTTCATTGGTTAATCAGTTGGAACAATTTTAGTTGATCCTATCATAAAACAATTATATGCTTCTCAATTATGAATCAAAGAGGTATTTGTTAAGGAAATAATCCTTATTTCCCTTCCTACCCACACCCTACAATCACCACATGGAAATGGAGATTTCCAGTAAGCTTCATCTTTTCAGATTAAATCTGGATGATCTCCTCTCTCGCCCCCTTGCTCCCTCGGAATGTCTTCTGCCTCGTTCCAATCATAACTACAGGGAAGCAGAGTTACAGGAGTTGCAGAGCAAAGGAAAGTGGGAGAGGTTATGGATTCCTTTTTTCGGTACGCTTTTTTCCCCTCAGTGTGGAGCTGGAACCAGCCGATGAGGGAAACACGCAAGCTGCCATGACTGAAACGAACACCGGAGTCGCAGTAATAAGAATAATAAGGTTGAATAGAACTTGTATGTGCAGAGATCCATCTCTTAGCTATGGTCATAATGCTTGGGCCAGATGTGTGTTTGAGCTGAGACTTTTCCCAACTCGTCCCAATCTATTTATTAGTTTGTTTTCAACCTCATTTACAGTTTATCATTTCATTTTCTTTCCCTCCTGCTCTCTGAAAGGTCCTTCTGGATAATAACTCTCTCTCTCTCTCTCTCTCTCTCTCTCTCTCTCTCTCTCTCTCTGTCTCTGCACCTCTCTCTCTCTTTCTCTCTCCATCTGCGGGGTGAGGTGATTGGAGCTGACTGCATGGGGTAAGAGGGGTTTCCGCTGACTCTGGGCAAGGAGAGACGTACGTGTGTGTTTGTGTGCGTGTGTGCTGTGCGCACGCGCGCAAGTGCAAATGCTTAATGTGCGCAGCGTGCATGTCCCACTGACTAGATTGGATGTGGCTGTCTCGGTGTGGAGGTGTCAGCCCCCCTCCGCCTCTGCTCCTAGCCAGGGCACACAGAGGTGGACTGGAGGAATGGAGGGAGGAGGTGAAGTCACTGAAGGAGGTCAGGAGAAGGAACAGAGAGCAAGGTAGAGAACGTGAGGTGGAGGGGTGGAGGAAAAGGTTGACAGTCAGGTCTTTATTTAGTCACGGGTGAACGGGGGCCATATGGTCATATGCTCAAAGCCCTGGAGAGGATAATGCAGAGCGGGCAAACACATTTGAAGTTGTTCCATAATGAGGCCATTATAAGTTAGACCTCGAACACACACACACACACACACACACACACACACACACACACACACACACACACACACACACACACACACACACACAGTGCAGGCACACAGCATGAAGATTTCACCTTGAACAACGTGTCACGGTACAGGCAGCAGGGGAGATGTTCCGTGCAGTTTGAAAATGAGATAGCAGCAAATATAGTTCAAAAGGTATACGCCTAACCTTCATCTATGTGTGTCTCCGTCCCGACTTGCTGTATAGAGTGTGCAGGTCTTTGATATTTGGCAAAGCTATAATACACTGCGAATGTGTGTAGGTGGCTCTCAAATGGTATTTTGTGAAACCAATCCGGCTGGCATGCATTGTTGGTGCAATATGTGCCTCTATATAAAATGTTAGAAATTTAATGAAATTTACATACATGTTGTGTACACCCCTTTAGAGGTGTGTGTGTGCGCGTGCGTGCGTGCGTGTGTGGTAGCAGTGCAATTATCAGCAGACAAGACTACTTCTTACTTACAATTAAAATTCTTTTTATTTCCTATACATTTAACAATACTAAAAACGAGAAAAGGGAGGTGGAACAATGTTGTCCAAGTTCAAACAATTCAATCTAATCTGAGTGTCACTTCCTGTCTAAGCCCTCACCGCATGGGCCAATTCCCACTGATTAGGGAAGGTCTATCTTAAAGTGCTATAAATCGTGCAATTCACTTATACTATTTCAAAACTATATTTAACAAACTCATGGCATGTCATCAGCAGTTCAACCTTTGACCTCCAGATGGTATAGTAGTTGGATAGGTCTTCTGATAAGCATCCTTGAGATAGTCTGATTGACTATCTTGACATTATTGTCTGGTAGTTTGACTTTTGAATAAGAACGAGATATCCAACTTGAATAGAACAGTGTTTTACCTTGCTGAGCGTAACATCAGATATTCTGTTTTCCATCTGTTACAAAAGATATTCACGAGTCTACGTTTGTAGTTCCATCTTCTTGTCAGTTGCTCTCCGTCCACCTTTCTTGTCTCTGACTGCGTTCTGAAGGCAACGTTGTTATTCTTTGTCCTATTAAGAAATGAGCAGGGGTGAGTGGTGATGGGTCTTCATTGTCTGTGTGCAGGTAGGTAAGTGGTCTTAATTCGATCACCACTTCTGCAGTTTCCATCTCTTCATTTGTCAGTACAAGTCTTTGTAGATCTGACTAAGCCAAAAAACATCCCACCAAAAAACACGCTCTTCCCATGTATTAGATTTTTTTTTTATAAGTGATTTTCTTTTTTGAAAAGAATGTTTGCATTTCCTTTCCTTTCATTCCACATTCCACATTTCCTTTTAGGTCCTTTTGCTTCTTCTGGCAATAAATTGCCTGAATGAATCAGGCAGTTGTTAAATCTGAAATTAATTCCAAATGAACCGCACATGTGAATAGTGCTATGTACACCTTTTCACTGTGCGGTTTGACATATAATGCACCAGCAAAGTCTATACCGACTACGTCAAAGGGTTGACTTTCTGTTATGCGGCCGGTTACATGGTAAGGATGCTTTACGTTGTCCAGCCTTGACTTGTACTTGCGCCAGATAAAACAAGATTTTACAATCTTCTTGATGAGTTGTCTGTCTCGTACAATCCAATATGTTTCTCTGACTTGCAAAATGGTGTGTCATTGTGTCTTGTAGACCTGAGTGCATTGCCTCCTGGTGGCATCTTTTGGTCAGCAATCCAGCATACTTGTCCTCAAGGTCCTCAAGGTAGAATCCATGGGTGCTTTGGTCCATATTTTTTATAGTTTGTTCTCAGTCTACCTCCCACCCGCAAGAGGTTATCATCATCCACAAAGGGTTTCAATTTCAAAGAAAGCTCTATTGATTTTCTGTCAATTTCTTTTTTCCATTTTCAAGTCTCATTTAATTTGAGTAGTGTTTGATTTGTGTCACTTTGATCCAATATTTCTCTGCTGAAATTATTTCCTGTGTACACAACTCTCCACTGCACTTCTCTGCACTCCTTGCGTTGTGTGCAAGGAATCCTTGCTAAATCCATGATGTAATTCTCAGCACTCTTGTTAGACTACTGCATTTCTACAGCAGCAGAATAGGTACCCTATGGTTGAGTCATCATTTGTGTTTTTTTTTTCATCATCAAATGTCCTTTCAGTCTTCTGTGCAGTGCACTGTCCAGTGTCCACTTCACTCATCATAGTGATTGTCCGCCACTAGTTCGCTCCCAGCCAGTGAGGTCCATTCCACCATAGTGGTTCCATTTTCAGGTTTGCAGGGTTGTACTTTCCACTGCAGTGGACGGGACGTGTCCAGCTTTGTATTTCTGCCACACTGTTTGCAACAAACGGTTTCCATTGTTTTGTTGCACTCTTTTGTTGCACTCTTGTATGGCTATCATAGAGTCTGTCCAGTAGTGACATTGTACATTTTTCAATTTCTGATTTTTGCTCACATTACTGCCTTAAGTCTTAAGTCTTGCACGAATTAAAGCTCCCAGCTTCAGGGTTTAGATTGGGACATGACACTAAGCATTCATTTAATGACCTGCTGTCTTTCTCATGGGAAGATGCATCAAATATGACTTAATTTGGTAGTTGCATTCTCTTCTTTTAGCACTGTGTGATGAGGTGATTGATAAACTTCGCCATGTGTCTCATTGTTTACTGGCTTTACAATGCTTTGTGCCAAGCAGTCTTGAATAACATATTTATCATACAGTATCAGGTTATTTTTGAATCGTCTGATTAGTGAATCAAATCTGCTTGTGGCTGTGACATAATTGGAGGCTACCTGTTCATCTCTCAAGGGTTCACTTCACTTCCCTGCCATTTCTTCCTACTCAGAATTCATTTCTTTCATGTAAATTCCCAAAAGTTGTGTAATGATCTGACAGCGCTTGTTCCTCTCCAATGCTGACGTGCATCACTTCAATGTCCACAACTTTTCCTTGTACCAGCCTTTCAAATACACTTTCCAGTGCAACTAGTCCTTCACTTAATCTCACCATCTTTCCTGTGACCATTTTCCAGTATTGGTCTCTGCCACTTAGGACTCCTAAGACCAGTGTTTTTTTTTCTTTTTTTTTTTTTTTTTTTTTCATTTTGGCGCTTTAATCACATAAGAGCAAAATTTGGGTGTTTCCAATAACTGGACATCAATATTTTGATTGTTTTTAATATTTGTCAAACAAACCCTCACTTTCCTGCAGGTAATTCTCTGTGCTGTTTTGGAACAAAACACATACCGTACATATTTAAATGTTTCTTTAACTATAACCGGCAGGTTAAGTGCTCTGGAAATCCTCTTTAATGAAACTGCGGGCGGGTCCTACCCCCATCTAATAGGCACCTGGCTACTTGGCTCTGCGTTGGTGCATCTATCCAAATGGCAGCTGTCTGCAGTAATCCTGTACTGTTGTCAGGATTACTTGTTAGACTGCTGCCTGCATCACTAACACTGCTCTCAGCCTGTCTGTCGTTGCAGTGGTCGGCACGTCAATCTTGCTCCGAATATTGCCTGGCTGTTTGATTGCAAACTGTTTTTGGTGTCTGCGCCCGCACTGTTCACATTGAATGCCCTGCGATCTACAGTTGTGCACGAGATGCCTGCTCCCAGACAAAACATCTGCCTTGTTTCCTCAGTGTTTCTCTTCATAATTCAAGTTCTGTACAGTTCTTTCTTAGATTTGTGATTCCCATTACAGAATATGCAGCATTTTCAATCCTCCTTGAAACTCGCAGCATGGAATGCTGCTGTTAAAGCTACTCCACTGTAGGTTTTACTTTTTCTGTTCTTTTCTCCCAGGTGCGCCCTGAGTGCTCTCTCTCTGGGGGTCCTGCATTCTTCGTGTTAGATTGACCGTTCTCTCACAGCTCTCCACTTCTTTTTGAACAAATGACATAAGGTTTTTTTACACTGAACATATTGGCACCGTCTTCAACACCAGTTTTACGAGTAACCGTTAATGCGATTTCCTCCAGTATCATTTTCATTGCTGAGACTCGTTTTTGTGTCTATGGCCTCCAAAAGCTTTGCCATTGACACACACGTCCATTGAACTTCCCCATGGTCAGTTTAGGTAGTTTTACTGACTGCTATCTTGTCATTGTATTATCCAAGGCCGTGGATGCGATTTCTCCTTGAACTCCTTCCTCATCAGAATGCTCCTCAGAATGCTTTTTTATCCTTGTCTTTCTTTGACATATAACATTGTTATTCCAGTGAGTTATTCACGACTTCATCAATTCCAATTCTCCTTCAATTTTCCAATCATATTCTGACAAACTTCTCTCTCTCGCCAACAATTGTTCAAAGTACTCTTCCAGTACCTCCACATTTGGCTGTTGCATTGAAATCTCCTGGTCAATCTGCTTCTGTTAATCTTTTATTTCTTTGTATGTCCGCCATGGCTGGTGGTGTCTGTGTATTCATTTCTTCTTTCATAGATCTCGTTTTAGATCGATCAGGATACAGAACAAATTCTTACTTGGAATTAAAATTCATTTTTATTTCTTATATGTTTAACAATACTAAAAACAGGGGAGGTGGAACGGTGCTGGCAAGTCTGAGTTCAAACAACCCAATCTATTCTGACTGTTGCTTCCTGTCTATAAGCACTCACAGCATGGGCCAAATCCCACTGATTAGGGATGACACTACTGTAGGTGTGAATAATCATTGTACTGTTGTCTCTTTAAACAGAGCAATTCAATTAAACTATTTAAAAACTATATTCAGTGTGTGTCTAAATACTGATAAGCTCTTGTACTTGACTACTGGTATGCCGTGGGGTGTGAAACACTGCTCTATACTACTGTATAGTCTGTATAATAACCGTATGCAAGCCTGTGGATTGTATGGATGCATGTAATATATCTGATGCAGTCAAAACAACTTGATGAAGAGAAATAGCTATTGATTTTCACAGCAGGCAAGGATATGGTATCAATAACACATGCCGTCCACCTTGGTACACTGTACAACGGAAAAATCAATGTTCTCAGCCGAGCACCAATCGATCACACTGTAGTGAGCGATTAGTAGTATATCATTCTTTATGCATGTGTATTCATATGTGTAGTATGTTTATCTGTGTGAATCATTTACTACTGTCCCTTAAGATTATGCCTTGAGGACTCCAAAACAAATATGACACATGCTCAATAATGCATTAACGTAACTACTTTAATTGCATGTGGCTGTTTGTTCATGTTTGCAGATATTTAAGTTTACATAATGGCTTGTATCAGTCGTTATCAAACATTTCTGAATCAGTGCCCGCGTGATCTCAGAATCTGGACAGATGGGTAAATCACATGGCACATGAATCTATTTTTAATGCTGAATCAATCATGTTATCAATTAGGTTTTGTCGATTTATTTGGGAGAAAAATCCTCACTGCACACTGGTTTATATAATGACACGCTGTCATATATATTTGTCATTCTTGTTGGGTTCCTTCGCCATAGCAACCTCTGTTCAAAGTACTCTTCCAGTACCTCCACATTTGGCTGTTGCATTGAGATCTCCTGGTCAATCTGCTTCCGTTAATCTTTTATTTCTTTGTATGTCCGCCATGGCTGGTGGTGTCTGTGTATTCATTTCTTCTTTCATAGATCTCGTTTTAGATCGATCAGGATACAGAACAAATTCTTACTTGGAATTAAAATTCATTTTTATTTCTTATATGTTTAACAATACTAAAAACAGGGGAGGTGGAACGGTGCTGGCAAGTCTGAGTTCAAACAACCCAATCTATTCTGACTGTTGCTTCCTGTCTATAAGCACTCACAGCATGGGCCAAATCCCACTGATTAGGGATGACACTACTGTAGGTGTGAATAATCATTGTACTGTTGTCTCTTTAAACAGAGCAATTCAATTAAACTATTTAAAAACTATATTCAGTGTGTGTCTAAATACTGATAAGCTCTTGTACTTGACTACTGGTATGCCGTGGGGTGTGAAACACTGCTCTATACTACTGTATAGTCTGTATAATAACCGTATGCAAGCCTGTGGATTGTATGGATGCATGTAATATATCTGATGCAGTCAAAACAACTTGATGAAGAGAAATAGCTATTGATTTTCACAGCAGGCAAGGATATGGTATCAATAACACATGCCGTCCACCTTGGTACACTGTACAACGGAAAAATCAATGTTCTCAGCCGAGCACCAATCGATCACACTGTAGTGAGCGATTAGTAGTATATCATTCTTTATGCATGTGTATTCATATGTGTAGTATGTTTATCTGTGTGAATCATTTACTACTGTCCCTTAAGATTATGCCTTGAGGACTCCAAAACAAATATGACACATGCTCAATAATGCATTAACGTAACTACTTTAATTGCATGTGGCTGTTTGTTCATGTTTGCAGATATTTAAGTTTACATAATGGCTTGTATCAGTCGTTATCAAACATTTCTGAATCAGTGCCCGCGTGATCTCAGAATCTGGACAGATGGGTAAATCACATGGCACATGAATCTATTTTTAATGCTGAATCAATCATGTTATCAATTAGGTTTTGTCGATTTATTTGGGAGAAAAATCCTCACTGCACACTGGTTTATATAATGACACGCTGTCATATATATTTGTCATTCTTGTTGGGTTCCTTCGCCATAGCAACCTCTTACAGTACAAAGACTGATCTCCCACTCATTGGTCAATATCTGCTTAGTGATTGCTCTCTGTTGCACCAATGGTGTTGCAGACCCAGAGTATAAGTGACATAATGGTGATGTTAATGTAAGTGACAGTGATTACTCGGCCATTGGCAGGTACTTCATGCTGAACGTTCTGCGCTCACTAATATCCTGTGACCACAACACGGTCCTATACAGATTCTCCTGTCTACTTGGCTACCTAAAAAGCGTCTTTAATAGGCAAACGGTACATTATACATAATATGCTGACATCAAGCAGATACCTGATGACTAACTCATATTTGGCTACATATGTGATGTGTTCATCAATGCGCAAACAATACACTTTTAGATTTTCTGAATAATTGAAAATGTCATCAATAGAATAATCTCCATATTTAATAACCAGTAGCTCTAGCTTTACCATGAACAAAATCGGCTATTTTTGTGTGTTGTGTGACGCTGCAAGGAGACTGCTGTCTGCCTGCACTCTGGCTGAGATGAGATGGTGTTGATGTGATCTCCAGGCCTCTGTTTCTCCTCTCGCTGCATGCGTCTCCCCAAGGTGCATTATCTCCCATCTGCTAGCTCAGCTCCAACTTCAAGAAGACACATCTCCCTGCTGATGATAATTCACAAAGTTTACTTAGGAAGAAAACCCACACAGTTATTTCCACTGCTGTTCAACCTTGGGAATAGTTGTGTGGATGGGGTATAGAGGGAGCTGTGTATGTATAGGGGGAAGGAAGGGATGCCAGGGTAGGGCTAGGAGAGAGGAGGAGTACTGTTCCTCCTGTTTACTCACTCTGGTCCTAATTACCTGCTGAATGAGGCAAGTGTACATATGTGTGTCCGTGCATGCATGTGTGTGTTCCTGTCCATACATGTGAGTCTGTTATTGTGTTGTGTGTTTGTCTTCGCTTAGAAGGAGAGCATATGTGCGAGTGTGTGTGTCTATGCGTGGCCCGTTGGGGTGGTCTCATAGCCCTTGTGCAGATTAAATGCTGGTGCAGAGTGGAGACAGCTGCGGGGAATGGAGCTCAGGTTATTATGGTTGTACAGGCTAGAACAACACACATGCTCACGTACACACGCACACACATATGCACGCATACACACAGGGAAACGCCACACCACTCAATGAGCCTTCTATTTTGGAAAACAGTTAGAGGAAAGTAAAAATGAAAGAATGAAAACAATCCTGGTGACAGCCAGGGGTCTAGAGATGGAGGGATGGAGAAGAGGAGAGACGAAAATGGTGGGAGGAAGACCTGAGTGAGAGAGAGGGGGGAGGGGGCATAGCAGAGGGGCAGAGAATTTGATTTCACAGGCGCTCAGACTGTAGGGGTGGGGTGTATTTGCTCAAGTTAAATACAAAGTGGGGTACATGAGACTGCTCTCCTACTGGTTACTGCAACAGCCTCACTCCCATCCTATATGCGTGCGCGCGCACGCACACACACACACACACACACACACACACACACACACACACACAGAGCTATCTGTGTGCACATCAATCTCCCACCCAGGACTCCTGGAGGCTCTTTGTAGTATGTGGAAACACAGTGCAACGTACGCAAAATAAAATATGTGCTATAGAACACTGTCACAGACTATAATTTGACTGGGAGCTCACTTACTGTGTCCTCAGCTAAACCTTGGGTGTTTTCCGTGTGCTGTGGTGGTGGTGGGCCTCTTGAGTTTGGAGGAAAAGTCTTCTCAGGCAGGAGTCAGGCCGGCAGAGCGTCAGGTGCATGGGCGAAGAGGCTGCCTTGCGCCACTGCGGCAGCTGTCGGGAGACACAAAACAAACGCCCCGCTCCTGCAGGCCCTGCCCTGCCTCCCAACTTTAATTTCATTAAATCTGTGATTTGTTTCTGTTTGTGTGCTGCAGTGAAGCGAAGGATGGAGGGAGAGAAGGGATTGAGAGCGAGGGAAAGAGATAAATGAATGAGTGAGAGCGATGCAAAGTGTGTGTGATAGAAGCAGAAGGCTTCGGAGGAGCGATTAGTGCGGCGGTATCCATCACTGGAAGCCATGGCTCTCGGTCGATTGCCACAGACACCCAGGAATACTTCATCCAGGGCCACTGGGAGCAGGGGGAAATGTCCCATACCCTCCACCCCCACCCTCAATACACACATACAGAGGAATACATATCATGGCTATCCGGAAAAAATCTTGTATGTCAATATTTCATTTTTTGAATATATGAATGTCATTTTAGAGTTTGATGACTGTCCCAAAACACCTAACGTAAATCTTGACAGAATGTACACACAAAATTTACCTTTATTACCTACCTAAATAATCACACAAACACTGTAAAAAAATCTGTTTAAAAACAGAATCTAGCTCCACCTCACCTCCACTCTACTGGCTCATGTTGAAACTACTGTAGACTGCCTTGCTGTGATTGGCTAAAATGCCTCATTAACCCCACACAACCCCTCTCCCGCCTCTCCTGAGCCTGATGAATGTTTTGTTTTCATGATTTGTTGACAACAACAGAGATCTTGACTGTCTGCAGGACAAAGAAGTGTCTGTCTGCAGGGAAACGGCTGCAGCATCAAAGTAGAAGCAACATAGAGGGGAAAAGTTGCCTCTGTTACCTTTAAGACATCTAATATGTATGAATGGTCCGCGTTTGTGTGTGTACCCATACTTCTGTAATTCGAAAACTGTTCAACCGACCAACTTCCACACTCCGGCAGGCAGTGCCTGGTGTCGAGTCCGTCAGATAGCCAGTTATCCGGAATCAGCACAAAAGCCTCTGCCCGGGCTCTGGACAATAACATTGATCCCACCTGAGCATCCCTAAATCTCTCTACCTCGCTGCAACTCTCCATCTTTACATCTCAATTAGCCTGGCCTAACCCGCAATGATTTTGGCCTTGGGGGGGGGCGGGGTACCGTGGGATCCACACGGCAGATCGAGCTGATCTGATTTGATCTCACGAACATGTCGTCATCCCCGGCCCCTCCCGCGCCCGTCCACTGCTGTTCTACGTCACATCATTTAGAGCGACGCCCACCCCGGAAGGTTGACTCCCCCCTCAAGGCCACTTCGTGTAACAAGTTAATCCAGGCTTTCCGTTTTTGCGCAGCGCAAACGAAAATGAAAGCCTGGGTGTCGAGGCTACATCTCAAACACTAATCACTTATTGATTAGCATCAGCATAGTGTTTTCCTCCTTCCTCTCTTCTCTGTCTAGTTGTAACTAGTAGTACTAGTAACTAGTTGGCATAGTTCACTCCAATATACAATTAAATATTGACCTCCCTACTGTATGTTGGACTTTGGTGGTAAAAGTAGTCAAAGTAGTCCAGTAGTAGTTATTTCTAAAATATCAATACTGCAATTTAGAAATACTGTTGCAAGCAAAAGTCCAATATGGTCTGGTACTTTGAGTAAAAGTACAAACATGTTGGCTTCAAATTGTGAATACTCAAGTAAAATACAAATTCCTCAAAATTGTAGCCTGACGCACGCACGCGCACGCACGCGCGCACACACACACACACACACACACACACACACACACACACACACACACACACACACACACACACATGCACACACAATCTTTCTGGCTTGACCTCTCTCTCCCTGACAGCTTGTCACCAGCAGAACCATCACTTACATATCTATTATTCCATCATGCATATTACATGGTATGTGCATGTGTAGTATGATTTTGTGTGTGATTACATGTGTGTGTGAGGGAGAGAGATGTGGCATGTGTGTGCTTGTAAGTATCATTAAAATTGCAGCCCCCCCTTGTTACAGAGCTGACACAGGCTGTAAAAACAGAGCCAGGCCCTGATCTTTATTTATGTCTTTCTGTGTGTGTGTGTGTGTGGGGGGGGGGGATCAGTGACTGACTGTGTGTATGAACTGTGTACTGTGCATTAATGTGTTAAATAGGTTATGACTAAGTTACACACGTGTGTGTGTGTGTGTGTGTGTGTGTGTGTGTGTGTGTGTGTGTGTGTGTGTGTGTGTGTGTGTGTGTGTGTGTGTGTGTGTGTGTGTGTGTGTGTGTGTTTTAAAGGGTATAGTGCCAGACAGACGCATGGCAACAATTAGTAGCTAACTGTGTGGAGCAACTGACCCCTCAGGTTAAAACGGATGGATCAGACTGGTTTGAACCCATTAGCCCCCTCTCTCCTCTCCTCTCCCACTCCATCCATTCACTGCTGTTTTTCGACTCCTCGTCTGGTAAAATTACACAATGGGAAAGTGAGAAAGAAGAGATCATTATAACTACGGAGAGAGATAGAGAGCGCACACACACTGAAATCCTTAGTATTAACTGACCCATTTTATCGTGGGAATATCATGCAGGATACGTGTGTTCGTAGAGTGATGCAACTTTCGAGTCAAACTTCAGAGTCAAATGAACATGCAGGATTTTTTTTGCTGTGCTGTTGTAGTAGATGTGGGACGTGAGCAGTATAATGAATATGGTGAAGAAGTTTTCCCCCTGAGGATAGTAGTTGTGTGAGCAGTTTATCTGTAGTGGAAATAGTGCCTGAAAGAAGTGGGTGGGTGGGGGGGTCACGGCTGCAAGTAAGAGAAGATCCGTTAACGGAGAGATGTAGTGAGACAGTGAACGGATGGGGGGTGGGGGGGGTACAGTACTGAGCAGCGATTGGATGAGACAAAACAAAGCGAGTTCAAGGCTGGGGTATTTCACAAGAGGAAGTTTGGGGTGGGGAGGGATGTTGTTTGCAGGGAAGGAACAGAATGGAGGAGGAAAAAAGGTGGTGAAAAACTTTTCTCTCTCTCTCCAGCGTTCGCGAGCCTCCGTCGTCGGAGGATTTATTTCCCACAGGGGGCCAGGCTTGGCAGCGGCAGGTGACAGAGGCTCGGTGGCTCTCTGGGGGCGTCGTGCCACGCATAAATCACCCACCTGGAACCCGCTACGGAGACTGGCATCGGGGGGTGGCGTGGCGCCACACGACACATGCAGTTTTGTGTGGAAATGAGGGAGGCAACCGTGCTGATAATGGCAAAGAGATGGGGCCCCGTTTTCTCACTATACTCTGCAAACTACAGCTATACTACTCCTACTACTAATACTACTAGTGTGTGTGTGCGTGTGCGTGTGCGTGTGTGTGCGTGCGTGCGTGCGTGCCTGTGTGTGTAGGTGATGCTAATTCCAGGCTGGATTTCGGAGAAAACAAAACTGGCAAAACATAGCGATCAAAATGAACATTAATTTTCTACTGTACATTCTCTAGTTGTGTAGACTAGGACTAATTCACATTATAAATATATTAATCCAAGCGTGTGTGAGAGGGAGAGAGGGAGGCGTTGGAGTGGTAGGAGTTGGAAGGAAGCGAAGGGTGGACGGATGGGGCGGGGGTTGCTGAAGTGTTACTAGATAATTGCCGTTTCTGTAACGAGTGCACTACAGAATCCTGAGTGTTGATTACGGGTCCATCTCTGCACTCTCAGTTAAATGAACGCTCAGGACTTTTAAGAGGTGGAGGAGGACTGTGGGTTCTGTGTTGTTGGTTCCAGTTCCTAACACTGTAGGAAACGAGCTGTTAAAAGCTGGTGAAAAGATGAATGCAGAGCAACACACCATAAAAGCTCTAACCTTCATGCACATCCAAGTATGTGTGTTGAAGTAACGCGTGATGTATATGTACAACTTCACACAGACACGTGTGTGTGTGTGTGTGCGTGCGTGCGTGTGTGTGTTGTGAAGAATTCTGACTTAATGTGTGCTTTCATTAAACTCTTGCTGTGGTCTCCAGAGTGGGGGCTTAGAGAGGGAAAGTTGGATTTGACTACTATGCGTCAGTCTATTCCAGAACGTTCCGCCACCTCCCAAAAGACCTGGTCAAACTAACCCAGTGAGTGTGTCGACACTTAGTCTGAGAGGGAATTCTTAAGTGCAAGTTTGCCAAAAGCCAGTGCTTTTAAGGACTTTTACACACTGGGGGCGGAATGAATAAACAATATGAAAAACCCGGCGGCAAGTATTTCACATGAAAACTATTCATATAGCTCTCCAAATGTTAATACCAGGACCTCACACTTCACACTTGCGTCACACTTGATTTAAGTTTTAAAGCTGAAATAAAGCTTTTTTTTTGCATTGGTAGCCTTGAATAGGAATACAAACCTGTGATATCATTCAACCTGTCAACATAGTGTAAAAGTTATGCAAAAGTGTTTTTGTGCAAAATTGTAAAAGCGTACATTAGGTCGGTTTGGTTTATATCGTTTCTCAGAACCTTTATACATTAATACAATATAATGCTAGAACCGTAAAATCCATTAACAGGCTGTGGTTTTCCATAACATGTAATAGTAATTTTAAATAGTTTTTCAGTTATACCACCGTCACTTTTGTGCAACCATGAGGATAGTGACAGATAATGAGCTAATTACTCTAGTCCAGGGGTCGGCAACCCAAGATGTTGAAAGAGCCATTTTCGACCCAAAATTAAATTCAAAATCTGTCTGGAGCCGCACTTTATTATTATTATTTATTCCTGAGAGTGTGCAAATGTGAACCAAATGGACCCTGGCGGGTCCATTTCATTCCATTTGCAAACTCTCAGAAAAAAAGGTCCTCAAAGAAAAATGGTGAAACAACCTTTCTTCAGAAATGGAGTTTCTAAAAAAATAAAGGGGTTTTACAGAACTCCATTTCTAGTCCACACAACATCTCTAAGGTATATTAATGACATAGTAAACTGAGTAACCTTTGAAAATGGGTGGTTCAGATTGAAAGCTCCACCTCTGATAACTGCTGGGCTTTTTTAACATGGCCAAGTGCTACTTTAACTGGCAACTGTCAGACAGCGCAATGCGTTTTGGGTGACTGAAATGTTTATATTATTTTGGTGTGGATCACCCCAGTGTGTGTATGTAATAATGCTACAGCCACTGAGCCACTAGGGCTGTGTTCTGGAGCTGCATGCGGCTCCTGAGCCGCAGGTTGCTGACCCCTGCTCTAGTCAGTGCCATGGGTTCAATCCCAGCCACCGCCAACTCGGTACATGAGTGGCATGGCTTGCTTGGAGTAAATCATGCAGTAAATCCTGGGAGTTGAAGTTGGGTGTGGTGCTTCAGTTCACCAATCCATCTCCCAGGGGTCTAGCACATTGTAACGGAGACACATTCTCATCCCAGGTGTTACCGGCCGATACAGACACTAAGCCACTCCCGACCTAATTACCTTGTGTGACAAGTCCTCGACGAACGAGGGCATTCATTTACAGAAAAACATAAAGATGCAGTAATCATGTGGGCATAATTTAAAGTATTAAAGTAGAGATGCCAAAACAATGGGATTTTTTCTGTATTTATATATCAATCCTGCATACCGTTGAATACCATTGAAATACATTTTCTTAACGAAAACGTTCTGTGTGACGACTTTACATGTCCTGAAGAATGATTTCATTCACCCCTTTCATTCCCATTGCTGCATGTTCGTCCAAATACATCTGATACATTCATGATTAGATTATGGCCAATCCTGCAAACTTTCTGAGCCAACGTTAGCCAATTATTGTGTAACAATCTGCATGATTTTTGGACAGAAAGAAAGATGTGAAAAATGCAGGCCAAAGTTTTTTTTCTAGCTCTAGTAGGGAGTGTGCAGTGTTCGTGCAGATAGGTGCAGTTAGTGCAGAAAATTTGTGTCACGGTGGTGCTTTGTGGTGTGTGTGTGTGTGTGCGTGCGTGCGTGCGCTGTGAAGGCTCACTAAACAGACTCCATGCATTGCAGATGTTGGAATGTAAAGTCCCATAGCCTGTAGGAATGCGACACTCTGGTTGGTACAGAAACACATAGACGCAATCACGGGCACACATTCCATCTGTCCGTCCATCCATTCTTTATTGCTAAATCCCTTTTAGTGTTTTCTATATCTCTGTTTTTTTGTGGCTGAGTCATATTTGCTGGCAATTGTTAGAGGAAGTATTTTAGCAAGTGGTGAAAGGTCAAAACTCTAAAAGGGCTTAAAGCAATAAAAACAACTGTAAAGTTTTGAAATGACCATGTCTGCAGCATCTTGTTGGCTTTGGCTGAACCATTTTTGCAGTGAACGAGAGTTGTGGAATTGTCCCTCATTAATTGCATTGAACTCTAGAAAGCATCCTGTGTGCGCGTGTGTGTGCACATGTGTGAGTGAGTGTGTGTCTCATAGCCAGACAACTACTCCACAATCCCCAAAAGCTATATATTGTAGAGTCTGAGCTCTGAAACTACACCTCCAGTAATCTGAGCATAGAAGCTGCCATTGTGGTTCATGATTTGTAGGTCCTTTAACATGAAATCAGACTTTTCCCTTTTCCTTCTCTTATTTGCTGCCCTACATACCCTCTATCCTCACAAAGTCACAAATGCCTCATTTTGAAACTTAATTGTGAAGCTTCTCATCATATGTGAGTTGTTATGTACAGTGGTCTCCCGATAGGCCAACTGATTTGGTGCTATACGTGTGATGTCATAGGTGTTTCCATCTTTTGTACAATATCCCGCCCTCTTTTTATCTCCAAAGTATCATTTTGTCTTTGGAGACTGTGATTTAGAGTTAAAAGGGCCAGTAGTACACACAGTGCCCCCAACACATCAGTACATTGTGGTACTGCAGCTAAAACCGCTTTAGAAGTCAGACAGATATTTCATGGACTGGTTATATCAGAGTGGTGATTTAGGCTCAGACCATTAGACATAATTATGTTTGAGGACATAAACAATATAACATCCAATATTAAAAGCTAAGCAGCAGGCTAGATGCTTATTGCTTAGATGATTATTATATTAGGATAAATATGTGCCACTGTAAAGACGGCATGAAAGTGGGGAGAAGGCTTCACTTCCAAGCATAATATTCCATTGCATACTGAAGAATCATGATCAGAGCTTCCCATCTCAGGACTGTATGATGGAAGCATTTAAAAAATTCAAGACGTAACGACAACAGGAGACTACAAGAGTAGTGACTACTGAATACAATCACATGGTTCAGCAAAATACGGGACACTAAACCGAACAAGCTGGTGAATAAAACTGGCTCCATTATAATTGATAAATTGGGCATTTCGAGGTGCTCACGAGGAATACAATTATCACTTCTTTTGGAACGGTATGGAATGGTACCATTTGTGACTAAACTTAAGTACATTTTCTGCCACCTCAGTTCACGCTTTAGTCATTCATACAGTGCAGTCATTCACTGAAATTGAGTGAAAATTAAACATGTTCAGAGATTTGGGCCAACCTTCTCTACTTCCTTGAGCCAAATGATTCATAATGGAGCGAGCACACACACACACACACACACACACACACACACACACACACACACACACACACACACACACACACACACACACACACACACACACACACACACACACACATGCATACCCGCATGCAGACTATCCCCACACACAAATGTAATTATGTAACACACACACGTACACACAATCTCAAAGCTTCATTACGATTCTGGAGGAGTGTGGAGAGGCACTGTGTTGCCGCTCTGCAAACATCAAAGAGTAGAGAGATACAGCCATACAGACAGACAGCCAGACAGACATCTTTATGTACCATAAAAAAGAGACTGAATAAAAAAAATAAGCAGAGGAATGAAGCTTTTATAGCGCAGGACGTTGTTGCACATGGATAGGAATAAGGGATGAACGGAGGAGAGGAGAAGTGCTTTATGTGGTGACGACTGACATGGCGGATATTTTCACAGAGAGCAAAACCTCAGCCCAAGGCACGTCTGTGACAAGCTGAGCATGCTTATCATGGCTCCTGTCAGTAGCAGAAACTCCCACCTCCCAGAAAACGACAACGTTCCCTTTTCAAACGCGCCGAGAACAACAGCCTCCTGTCCCAATGGACAGCGCATGGCATTTGTTTCATCTCAGAAATAAAGGCTTTGATTGCGGTGTTGTTCACACGTGTATCCGTCAGATTAACTTGTGGTGGTGTGTTCATGCCATCTCACCAAATTAGACCTACTAGGTTTTGTTGGTTTGGTAGAGTTATACCCTAAGTGAAAAGAAAACAGATTTGAGGAGGTAATGCTGCAAGCTTGGGGGTTAGACTTATGACTGATTTATACGTACGTACGTGGTTGTGTGCAGGTGTCACCCACACTAAAAATAGAAGAGACAGGCAGACAGCTCCCCCTGAGCCAGACAGAGCGTCTCACTATCATCATGTGACGGAGATGTCACTGTCTGCATGTCTGGTTGTTTATTTGCACAGGTGGAACAGGTGTGTGTGTGGGTGTATGTGCGTGCACGGCGTGCGTGTTTGCGTGAGTAGCTAAAATATAGTGAATTAATTAATTTCCTCTGCCAGTAAAATAAATACAGTGCCCGGAAGTGGGCATCAATGAAATCCATGTAATTTCCTCTGTGGCTCTGCCTACTGGTCCCTGGAGCCTTTCTGATAGTGAAGCACTCTTCTGACCATGCACGGCAGTTCAGTGGCCTAGTGGTTGGAGTGTCCGCATGCCCTGAGACCAGGAGGTCGGAGGTTCAGTCCACAGCCAAAGACAGCATAAAAGAAATATGGTACCCAGTGTCTCCCTGCTTGACAGTGACTCAGCATCAAGGCTTGTAGTGGGGGCCAGTAAGCCCCGCCCTCATATACAGCCCTAATGTCATGTCCAGTTGACTTGTATACATCCAGCTGCCTCACGCTACAGAAATAGGAGATAGCCTCCTGACCTATAGGGCCACATGTCTTGGGAACTGTTGTTGCCCAACTTAAGGTTACATACTTACTACTAGGCCAGGGGTTTTCAACATTTTTGATACCAGGGCCCACTATTTATTCAGCATTTGAGCCACGGACCACCATTTGGGGACATTTTAGCCCCACAGGCCTCCAAAACTAAGGCTTTCTTTTGCCTTTGTCCACAATATGGATTTGGGAAACAAACAGGCAAATAAACAGATCAAAATGACCATTAATCTTCTAGTGTGATGGCCTAATTCAGATGATGAGTATTAACTCTTGAGAGTGTAAACTCTCAAGAGTTAAAAATGTAAGTTAACCAAATTTTCATCTTGTTAACCAACTTAGCTGCGGACCACCTGGAACCATCTCACAGACCACTGGTTGAAAACCACTGTACTAGGTCATTCTGAGATGTGTAGAGTAGGCCTCCTTCTTGTTGTGTCTTCAAACCTCTTATTTTTTCTCAGCACAAGGTGTTTTTGAAGCTTAAGTTCGCAGCTGCAGCAGTTTGTCAAACCCGGCGAACGCTTCTCCACAGAGGCACAGCGCGCTAAATGGCTGGACACAACGTTAATATCCGAGGTATTTTCCGGAGTCCCTGTGCAAGGCCCCACCGACGGTTTCACAACAGTTGCACTGGGACAGTGAGCAGGGGGCCGCGGTGGAGCTGGGAGAAGTGATTTTGGCCGTGGGGCTTTGGGGCTCAACTTGCATGTGTCAGTCAGGCAGCTGCAACTCAGCAGGGAGCCTCGCTGCAGACTGGGTGTGAGGTCGCAATACACACACATACTGTACACACACACACACACACACACACACACACACACACACACACACACACACACACACACACACACACACACACACACACTGTCCTCTTGTGTCACTTCAGGTATTCAAGCTCAAGTCTAAATCTGGCAAATTTCCTGGACTTGTACTGTGTGGTGGTGGTCTGTGTGTGTGACTGAGTGTGTGCATGGGTGCATGTGGATGTCTGACTGAATGTCAATGGAACAACTTGTCATGTTTTGGTGAAAACACCTAATGGCCAACAGAGGGCACTCTTACCTATCAGCATCCTTGCTCTCTCTATCTCCCTCTCTTTCTCTCTTGCAGGCAGACACAAACACATACCTTGCCTTCTTTCTAGCTCTCTGTCCTCCCACTTTATACTCCTCCCCCTCTCATTTCTGAGTATTGTTTCATTACAATTGTTACAAGACAGATTGCAACCATTTTTTAACAATCTAACTCATTTCAGGAGGTGAAAAGAGTAGGCTCATCGTTCTGACAGGTGCATTTAATAGAATGGCCGAGATACAAGGTTTCACCAACAGTGGGTTGGCATAAATTCTTTGGATCGCAGATCCATTTTTAGGCAAGAAAATATCCAATTTTTATTTATTTATTTGTATTAATACTAAAATACATTTGTCAAAAGAAAATCTCAAACTAGAAAGATGTGTGGTTGCCTTATTTGCTAATGTAGGCCCCACCCACTAATGTTGCTAATGTCGCTAGCCAATTATAATGGCATGCTTTAATACTCAAATACTGCCATGTCTTCGGACCGTAAAGCGTGCATCTTAGAGTGTAAAACACTGGAACCGTGCTGCATATAAATAAAACCTACTGTTTGGGAAGCTGTCTTGTTTATGTCAATGCTAGCATGCTTATCCTTGCTTCAGAAAACGCCAATGTTCCGATTTGCACCACCAGACAATCAGCAGATTCCCCGAACTTCATACCTTTTTATCAAGCTCTCTATATCTCGAGTTATTCATCGTTTTAGTCTGCTGTCATAACGGTGTTATAACGGTGTTATAACAGCACTTTATGTTATTCGTGTGTTCCATTTTCTTAGATGTTTTTAATCGTGTGATTTTATTTTTGCAAATGTAGTGCTTTATAAATAAAATCTATTATTATTATTATGATGATGAGGCGCGTTGGTTCATAATTTGGCTTTTTTTCTTCGAAATCCCGAAAGGCCCCTCACACTAATTTGGAAGCCACTTACGGCTGGATGATACAAACTATAAAGATTCTGCCTATGTTTATTTTTAATCGGATAAGTCCCAAGATAAGCTCGATTCTCTATTTTTGTGGTATTTGGACAACATTTGTAGTAGGAGAAAATGAAAAATGGTAGAAAGTGCATTCCCTGGTGCTAAGCGTTTTTCTTGTTTTGTTTTGTGTAGTTACCCACAATGTAATTCCAAGTCTAGACAAGAAATCTACCCATTGTGAGCATGTAGATTTTAGCTGTTCAAAAATGTTTTTCAAAGTAGTAAAAATGTTAAAGTATTTTGAGGATAAGGAGTTTGGCACGGACAAAAATAGAGCCCTATCTCTAGGCGACAGTAATAGCAAAATATTTCTGAGCAGCCCAAGGTGAGTCTCTGACTCTGTCTCTACATTGATGGGTCTTTGTTGCGTATACTGAGTGCACGGTGTGTGCCTGCGATGCATCTCCTGGCATGTGTGTGTGAGCCTCAATGTCCTGTCTCTTAGCGCACTCAAGAGTGTGCGAGTACTTGTTCTCAAGTGTTATCGTTTGAGCCCTCCCAGCTTCTATAGAGTGTGGATCTCTCTCTCACAATATATCGACTCCCCTTTATTCTGCAACTCAATTCATCCTTCCCTGGGCAAGAGGTTCCCTCTCTCACTGCGTGTCTTTGCTGCTCTCTCACTTCTAGACTCCTAATTACCCACACTCCTCACCATGGCCCCTCCTTCAGAGTCTTTGAAGTTATTTTAGCACAAATTCTACTTGGCTACACGGCAGACAAAACAAGGGAAGAGCTTGGTTTGAGAGGTTTTCGCTGTGTGTGTGTGTGTGTGTGTGTGTGTGTGTGTGTGTGTGTGTGTGTGTGTGTGTGTGTGTGTGTGTGTGTGTGTGTGTGTGTGTGTGTGTGTGTGTGTGTGTGTGTGTGTGTGTGTGTGTGTGTGTGTGTGTGTGTGTGTGTGTGTGTGTGTGTGTGTGTGAGAGAGATAATTGTAAGGCCCATGCAGGTTTTCTGAACGTTGGTAGACTAGCCTGCCTGGCCGTCACACTTGTGTTGGAGTGAATGGCCAGTGAAGACTTGTCTCTAATCAAAACACACGCACGTACGCACACACACACACACACACACACACACACACACAAAAGTGCACATATACAGCAATACTTGTAGAGCTAACTTCTCCTGAATCCAGAATTTGCTGTGCACATGGGCTTAGCTTACTGTACATACAGCACATGCTTGCTTTTCCTTTACCAAATAATGACTACAAATGCAAAAACACCAACAACACGTACATTAAGGCACCACATTAATTGATGGGCGTTCACGGTACAGCCTGGCAACTCTAAATGCTGTAATGTATATGAGAACCGCAGCACTACTCAACTCATGCATTGATTTGTAGATAATAATAAAAGTGTGTGCATGTGTGTGCGGTGTGTGCATGCATGATTCCACAACAGAACGGAATGTAAGTATGCTGTTCATGATGTGAAATCGTTTCCCATGTAGTCCCTGTCTCCCTCACACACACAAAAAAACGTCTGGTTGTTTCTAAAGAGCTTGGTGGGGCGTTAATTATCTCCTAAAGTATCTAAAGTGTCCATGGCTCAGCCCAAGTGGCTGTGGAGAAACTCCACACAGTTTTGGAGAAACGCAACAGTAACAAGTCTACTGTGGTGAGAATAAGAGAGGGCTGGGGAGGGGGGGGGGGGGGGGGGGGGGGTGTTAGTAGTAGTAAAAGAGGATGAGAGCGAATCGGGGCATGGCGACGTAGACATGGAGAAACAAAGACTTAAGAGGGAACAGGGGGATAATGAGAGGGCAGCAAAGCGACCACACGGGGGCGAAGGGAAAGCTGCGAAAACCCAAACGCCACCAAGGAAAGAGCTAAAAGAGAAGCAGAATGACAGGGGAATGTTAGATTTATGAGACAAGTGCTGGTACCCGGTGGGGGAGGGGGGGTAGTATCCAATATTTCCCATCTGAGTCAGCCCCTGCCGCAAACCATACTCAAATGAGAAACACAAACACTAACAGTGTGGGCTAGAGAGCCGTACAATGGATCTCGCTTAGTAATCCTGGAGCACTTCCAGACTTATTTCTTTTTTTACTGTTTTTACACTTTAGAGCACCCCCACCCCTCTCTAGTCAGTCCCTGATGCAGGGTTTGGAGCCAAACGGGTCGTCTGAGAGATCAACTGTGGTCATGAGTGATTAAAGAGGTGGTTCTGGCTTTCTGTCGCAAAAGGACATTTATTTTGAAAACAGTTCAGTCCGGTCTTGTTGCAGTGGGGTTTTTATTTTAATTTATGACGGAATGGAACTCTCCCCGTGTTTGTCACACAGTTGGTCTCCTCCAGCTGTTGGGTGAGGGTATCCTGGAATGCCTTCCTGCCCTCCTGCCGAGGGTGGCAAACGTATGGAAACACCCATGTAGATATTAACGCACATGAAGCACTCACACTCGCACTGACATTTTCCCCAAATTCACCCTTGCAGGCAGAGAAAAGTGTTGCACTGATTAGCATATATACGCTTTCACACTCACTTAGGCCCATACTGTATGTATCCTAAATGTGAGTTAGGGACTCAGGTTTTGTAATATATTGCATCCCTAACTCATAACGAAAACTCTTCGGCTGTCTAATGAGATACAGAGCAAGACAAAACTGAGAAAGGGTCATTATAAACGGGGCAGATTTGCACGCAGGAAATGTGGAACAGAGGAGGACAAATGAGAAATAAACTGTGAATGGATGGTTTGTCGATAACTAGACATTAAAATCGCTGCAAGCTGAGTAGTGTCACAATGTGAATGTCCTGTTTACTTCCTGTGTATGTGAGACTGGAAGAATGTTGGGGTTGGAGGTTATTTATTCCAATGGAAGAGTGAACGTAAATACAGCTTCTGGATCATTCTTTAGCTCCAAGGTCAGAGAACTAAATATTTTATCACAAGCCACACTATTCTCATGATTTTCATACTAAACTGGCTTTTATTTAGAGAGACCAGTCAGGAGAAAATGTACTTTATTATCCATCTTTCTCTGTCCCAGGAACACAACATTGTGAGATCGATCTTCAGAGACCATATAGATTGTTCACATGATTTGCCCATTAACGTAAGAGACCATTTGTAGGATTGGTACTAGTTCCAACCGAGATGGACTATCTTTAACAAATTTTGGTTCAGGTCATCTGGTTATTAGTCATCAAAAGCATGATTTATGTATTGATTCCATTAACAAAATCTGAAACAAGAGTCTAACTGAACTGTGTGTTGGTATAACATCAACATATCATGTTGTTTTCTTTCTTTTCTCTGTGTTAATCTTCTCATAACTTTCTGTCAGCCAGTCACTTTTTCAAGTATGTGGAATAGAATATCTAGAAGCCAGGTTTCCATTTATATCTAAGGTTCTGTTGGGGCAATATCCTTGCAGTAGACATTTTAAAGTCTTCATATTTAACCTACTGCACCTGAGATCTTGTAGAAAGTAGAGACATGCTAGTGATAGCTTAATGTGATTACTTGTATATAAAGGTTGCATGGTGAAGAGAGAAACACACATCCTCCATTGGCGCTGTGCCAAAAAAACAACAGTAACCATAAAAAGAATGCTCACAACTCACTTTAAGATGCTCCAAAAAACTTTTATTATGTACTTGAACAAGACCCTAACAGGTCTAAACATCACACTCTCCCTACATGCCGCTAAATATTTTTTTGGGAGCATCTTAAAGCGAGTTGCTAGTCCCTACTTTCTTTTATATATACTATATAAAGGTTAACAACCACTTTATAACCGTATATATTTCGTTGATCGGGATCCCCGAGGATCCCCCCACCTGTTGCTTATGCCAAATCTCTTCTTTGAAAATAACTGGCATGTTAATATTGGTCTATTATGCCCTGCTCACAACAGGGAACATGATGGGTTTGTGTAATAAATGAATTACTCAGTAAATTCCATCTATAAGCCACTCTGCACCTTTATTATCTGTCAGAACATGGACAATGTGATGTAGGTAATAATTCACCATTACTGAACTCCCAAAGGGAGTATGAAAAACAAGGGGCACTGGAGAAACATGGAGAAAACAACAGGCAGTTCCATTTCTTTGACATAATTGTGTTACCAGTATGTTAGCTTACTGTTTTGAAGTTAGCTCTAATATCTTTCTGCCTACCACCCACTGGTTTGAGCAGAGTCGGTCGATAACAAGGAACAGGCTATCTGGTTGTTTGTGAGGTGATGCCTAAGGAATGAGTGCTTTACAAATTCGATAGCATCTCCGCTTAACTGCAACATATCATCTTAACAAGCCTTAATTTGCTCAGTATGTCTGAGAGGCTTGCATCTCGTGCGTCCCTGGCTTAGTGCATGTTGTGCGTCAAGATGGAGGAGATAGAGCCGGTCAACCGAGCCCTCCCCTCAGAAATATACGATGTGTTAAAATCTTTCCTTGCAGGTACCTGCAAGCAGGCATAAAAAGGATAAGGGCTGGATTTCAGTATGTCAAACACAATCACGTCTCCCTCCCTTCCTTCTGTGCTGTCCCTGGCTCGTGTGCATCTCGGGTCGCTCACTTTCTCTTACATAAACATGCAAACACCCCAAAGAGGATGATGCAAAGCTTATTTGATGCGGCTTGAGCTATAAATGCATGCACGTGTGAACAGACCTGACAGATTCATGTACACACCCATGCACCCACAGGACTCCCTGCAGAGTTATTCCAAGAGCTTCCCTTGGATTTGTCCGGGGCACTCTCGGGTCTCCGGATGAGGGAACGTCTTCCTTTGGATCACTGACATTCATATTCATCATCAGCTACCTAACTGAGTCATCTTCCTGTCTGTCACGTACCCATGTCAGACAAGAAAGAGACTTACTTTGAGGTTCTTCATCCGTAATTTCTGGGAATGTAAGCTTTGTAATTATCTTACGCTATAACTCTGAGCTTTGAGGGTGAGTGGAGAAAAAGGCCCTTGCCTGTCCCCTTTTTAAATATGCAGAGATGTGCGGGAGAGTTCTTTAAAAGGGTGGCTGACTGCCGCTGGTAGAATTAGGTCAGCATGCAGTGACGTCATTACACTTTTAGACTAGAGCGAGTCAGGGCTTCTTTGGAAGTACAGTACAAGCAGAGTTCTACTGCACATAACATGGACGAGAGAGATGACGTCTGGAAGCTAGACGGCTGCTTCTCTGCCTGTGGTGCAAGCCTGGAGATGCGCAAGTATCATGGTTGACCTTGGGTTGACTGCTGTAGGAACGGGGGTCAGATGGATCGATTTTACACTGAGAGCGGAAATCCTCACTCAATACACAGGAAGTAAATAGGATTCACATTGCAAAGCGCCACTCATGTGACCATCATGAGTCTGTTCCAGCTTCCAAGCCCCCACTTCCCTCTGTCTCTTTGTGCTTCACCTGCAAAGGCATGCTGGCGAGCTAATCCTCACTTTTTCTGCAAATACAATGCCACAAGGCTGTTAGCGCCATTAGGCTGCCGTGGAGGTGGGAGCGTTCCAGGAACAAGCCACCGGGCCCGTTCTGTTCTGTCAGCGGCGCGGCAGCTACACCCAGCACAGCTTTACAGCTCACTCCCCTGCCTATAGCTCCTCATAGCTTAGCTCCAGCCCAATGAATTATGGATCAGAGAGAATATTCCTGGACCCGGGTTTTTTTCTCTCCTCTCTCTTTTTTTTGAGCACTCCGTGGTCCTGGACCGCTTTCCGTTCTTCAGAACCGGCTTGAGGAGAACCAGATGGTCCAGTAGGGCCGAGGCCAAGCCAAATAGGACCCCTCCGAGCAGAACAAATCCAGAAATATATATAAATAAATATTCATCAGGATGATAATACGCAGGGGCCCGGGCCAGTATAAATACAGCGCCTTGTCCCTGGACCCCCTCTAGGTCACTGCTGTGGAGAATAAATAGAATGCAGCCCTCCCTTGTTTTCTTTTCTTGCGTATCTCTGCCTTCATACTTACACTCTCTCTCTCTCTCCCCCTCCTACCCCTTTATGATTTACTCTCCCTCCATTCTTTTTACCTTTTTTCAGGTTCCCCCATTCATCTCTTCCCTCTCTCATCTCATCCGCTGCTAATCCTTCCTGCCCTCCGATAATCTCTCCATTCCTCTTCCTCTGCTTCCCTTTCTCTGTCTCCATCATCATCATCATCATCATCAGGGTGATCCATTCTCTCTTCTCCCAGGTGGGATGTTGTCCATTTTGATACCATGTTGATGCAATTCGGTAGTTGCAGGCTGCCATTTTGGAATGGTTTTGTCTCCCATGGGCACCCGTAGATACGAGATATGAATCCTAGGTTCTATAGGCTCCCTAGTCTGCACCTGCAATTTATTAAATTCTGAAGAGGAAACAGGTGACCAGCAAATAAACTGCATCAACCACGGACTCGTTGAGACTGAAAGCTATAATGACAAGCGTTTCCCCCTCCTAACCCCCCTGTCCAAGGTGTTTGAATGGTACGTCCCCATTCTGCTTCCAATTGAAGTTGGTAGAAAGGGCGGTGCTAACTTCCAGACAGTTGGTGGCGGTAGGGGTGTTTTCCGTCAGACATGCTTTTTTGTCCGCGTGTTTATTTGATGTCTGTCTGGGGAAAAAAGGCACGTTGGCGATGAAAGGACGAGAGCGAGAGCGAATGAGTAGTGAAAGGCGAGTTGGTCTGTGTTTATTTCATGTTGGCAGTGCGTTTATCGAGAAGCGGAAGAATGAAAGGGGTTGGTGGGGGGGCTGGGAATGGAGGGGGCACATGCTGAAACACAAGACAACTGAGAATGTCAACCCACATGTGCGGCGTGAACGATTCAGTGTGGGAAATAGAAAGACAATATTCTATTTCTCTGTCCTTTCTGAACACAGGGATGGATTATGTTGTCGTTGGCGCAGCCGGACTCATAAACAGAAACGGTGGATAAAACAAATGGATGGGGAAAAAAATAGCGGCCTCTTGTCTTCTCCCCTCAGGACTCATTAAGACGATCTCTATAGCCACCGCACACAAAATATCCACACTGCCACGTGCTGTATAGATTTGCTATGGTGAGGTTTGTGCGTGCCATCTGCGCAGTGCTGTTTGCTGCGTTTTCCAGAAAACCCAGCCCAGGTTTGCATGTGAATGTTGAGGTGTTTGTGTGTGTGTGTGTCCCGTGCAGATGTGCCCTCATTGTGTTTGTCTCGGTCTGTGTGTGTGTGTGTGTGTGTGTGTGTGTGTGTGTGTGGGAGAGACACGTATCCCTGGCTGAGAGCATTAAGCGGAAAGCCTGTTCTCTGTATCTCAATGAGGGGATTAGAGGGCTATTCATTAGACAAGGCTTTGATAGGTGCCTGGACGCCGTACATCCAGCATGGCTCTCTCACTGCTCTCACAGCTAGAGAGAGAAGAGAGAGGCCAGGCCAGGGAGGTTAATGGAGGAAGGCTAGACGCTCTCTCTTTCTCCATCTCTCTTCCTTTTCCCTCCCCCTGTTGGCATCTCTCTCACTGTTCCCTCCACAAAGCACAATACATACAGGTAGGTTGGATTTTGGGGGGGCTTGTCAGGTGATGCAAGCTCACGCAACCCCACAACTCTTGTGTCTGCGTTTTATCCATGCATGCATCCATCCATCCATGCATCCAACTAATTCAGTCACCCGCGCAGAACTACAGTAGTGGAATGAGACAGGAGCCGTTGTCCGGCAGCCAGAGTCTTGGCGACGGTCATTATGACAGCCCATTCCCTTTCTGAATGCAGATGTTCGCCTGAACATCCAGCCTATTGTTGCTGCTGGAGCGGGCGGAAGTGTCAGTCTGTGACAATGGGCCTGGAATGAGAAATGCCCTGTCCTGTCAGCTGTCTGTGACAGGCCCCAGCCAGCTCCATGCTCCAAGACTACAATTGGGATGTGTGTGTGTGTGTGGGGGGCTGTGTTGGCATTCACCTGAGTGAGCTGTGCTCGACTGTCTGTGGCCGCATCCAGTTCTATTTACCATGAGAAAAAAAATAAACATCACGGATGTTTGTTGCCAAACACAGTGTTCGCTGCCCCTCACTGCTTGGACATCAATGGGGAAAAAGACAGCTTAATACACAGTAGTAACATGGTTGCAGACTATCTGTGCACGTGTGCTTGTGTGTGTGTGTGTGTGTGTGTGTGTGTGTGTGTGTGTGTGTGTGTGTGTGTGTGCGTGTGTGCGTGTGCGCGTGCCAGAAGAAAATTTCCTAAAGCAGGCCACAGGGACAGAAGAAACACATCGCTCCTCATCATCTCCAATTCCTCTCGCCCTGCGCTCCCTCATATCTTGTCTTTTCGACTTCATGTACTGTATACTGTAGGTGAGGGCCATGGGACATAGAGAGAGAGAGGGAGAGAGGGAGGCAGGCCTATAGCTGTCTGTCAGGTGGTGAAGGGAGCGCTGAGAGCGAAGGATGAGAGCAAGGGAGCAGGGGAGTCATTCTGATCTCTGCCTCTTAATAAATCTGTCAGGGAGAGACAGAGAAAGAGCAATGGAGAGAGAGGGAGAGCGAGACCCATCCGCTGGGATCCTCTCCAGGTGGTTTGAAGTGCAGATATCCTTCTACTATACTCCACCATTATCCTGTCCCCCCACACACTCACACACAAATACTGTGTTCATCCAACTGCTCTATTTTGAAATGTATACTGTTAAAGTGAAATTTACTTTTTTTGTGTGTGTGTGTGTTTGTGTGTGCGATAATAATTATTGTTATTTGAATCCACTGCTTCTCTGACAGCAGTCTAAAGCCCTAATCACACAGGCTGCATAGCACTGCCCATCAACACCAACAAGATGTGGAGCTAGGGTGTGTGGCTGACAACATTGTACAGTTGTAGTAAAAAAATGCAGAAACATCAGAAAATGGAACACTGTAATATCGGAGCGCCGTGCGATATTTAGACGCCCGTTAGAGTCCTTCACGGGTCCATTTTCAAGGAACCGACTCGATTCAGACCCGGACGTAATCGGAGCCGCTCCGATTTGGACCCGCTGCTATAATTAACATGACGGCTCCGGACCGTTGAAAGCCCGGGACGATTTAAACCCGCTCCGAGACGGACCCGGTGCTATTGTTGAAAGTATGGCTCGGACCGTTGAAAGCCCGAGGCGATTCAAACCCGCTCCGAGACGGGCCCGGTGCTATTATTGAAATTATAGGTCCGAACCGTAAATGTCTGAGTACCCGAAATGTCCGAACGCTTTAATGAGTTCTACTAGTATATTATGAATAAGACGTAAGCTTACTGTTAGTTGTCCACTGTTGGGTGGTGCTGCAGCGCCACTCGATGTTCAATAGCCTACATTGAACACCATGCATGTTGAACAGGACTCGGCTCACAGCGTATACAAAATAAATCCACGTCTTCTTTAGATGTTGAATCCCAGTAGTAGCTGTACTCTTCTTAGCCATTATTCCACCATTGTGTGTGAATAAAAATAATAATCCATAGTCAACTATTATAACTGCCGTCTCGTGATGGTACATCACACAATTCATATCTCCGTTGTGGAAGAGTGATTTCTTTTTTGTTCTTGTGGTCTCTGTCGCACCAGCAGCAGACCATAGTCTTTATTGCTTATCCTAATAATTATTATTATCACGATAGTTAAGTTGTTGCCGTCTCCGTGTGTGTGTGTGTGTGAGTGTGGTGTTGTTGTTGTGATGACGTATGCAGTAACTTCCTGCTATGCTAAAGTCACGTGACTCAATGCTCGCCTCTCACTGGCCGGAGGAGAACAAGGGGGGGATGACGAGGGTGATTGACAGCTGTGGCGGCCAATCCCCGGGATTTGGGTGTAACCCGAGGTCCGAGACGTCCCGGAACCGGCCTGATTGTACCCGGGACATGCAGGGGACATGCAGGAACCGGCCTGAACGAACCCGCGACATCGTGGAACTGGACCGTTTGTGCCCGGATGTCATTTCTTGTAAACGGAACCGGAACCGGCCACGGGCCGGGTCGGTGCTCGGGTTTTACCGGGTCTCGGGTTAACCCGAAGTACTCTAACGCCCGTCCAATACTGTATGTGGGATAGGTCTAGCGCTGCAACAATTAAAGGTAGGGTAAGTGATTTGAAATTCATTGTGTAGTACCAGCCTGGTGCACTAGGGGCGCCCAACAGTAGCTACACTATGTGAACCTGCTGCTCGATCCTGATTGGAGGAGAATTCACGCACCACCTGGGGAACTTTTATTAGCTCCTCTGCTAACGTGGGGGAGGGGGAAACTCCATATATGGTTTCCACACCTTATAATAGAGCATTTTAACAGAAAAAAATATTTTTGGGGTGATATCTGACAAAAGTGAAATCACTTCCCCTACCTTTAATCGATGAATTGTAATCGGATCGATAATCTAATTAGCTGTCACTGTCACTGAGTTATCATGGGTGTTTAACACTTAACCATAGTTGTTCCAGCATTATATGTGACTAAAGAGGAGTGAGCCATCTCTAACACTAACCCTAAATATGAACGAATTTTCTGATGTCATTACAGAGACGGTCCCAGTTGATCATGTGTGAAGATATCCGGTGTGCATGCATGTATGTACAATACATACAGTACTATTGTATATATTTTGGGGGGTTTTCAGAGAAGATTACAATATTTTTGCTGAATACTCCACCACCCTCACCCTCTCATCCATGTAATTGACAGTATATCATTTCACAACACCAAGTTTGATGAGGCAATATTGGCGAGTGTGTTGTGTGTGCATGCATGTGTGTGTACATATGCATTTGTGCATGTGTGTGTATGTATGATACAGTAAATATTAGAATCCAGTACCAGAAAATTTGAGAGAAACAGTAACTTCCTGAGGATGATATAGATCTTCTCACCAAAAAAACAACTGTTATTGGAGGAGGATACTTTTACAGTGGAAGGCGCATCCTACTAAACTGTGGCTCATAGACATGTCCTTTCCATGTCCTTTAACTACAAAAAATCAAATTCACAATTCGAGGATCCTCTGATTGTAGTGTGGTGCCTGCCGTTGTGTATTCCTATATGGTGCAAGATGCACCGGTAAAGTCTAATTTCTTCATCATGGCTTGCTAATGTTGCTATGTCCTATTTTCATTCCGTTATTGTTACTTGTTACTTCTAATTACTTCTTGTGGTTTTACTTCCTTTTGCTTTTAATTGTAAAACCAACTTTTTATTTTATGTTTTAAACATTATTGATATTGCCTATTTGTGGGTTGGGGTGGGGAGGGGTGAATGAGAACTGTGAGAGAAAATATAAAAATATGTACAATTATTGTAACTGCATTGTACCTGCCAGCATAGTAATATGCAACACAGTAGAATATCTGTTAGTCGGATGCTAGGTCCTTAGCTTGCTTATGATACTTGGTGACTAATTTCTTTGCATTTGATGTGCAGTATTACCATGTGTTGTTCTCACTTACTGTAAATCGCTCTGGATTAAGAGCGTCTGCTAAATGCCTAAACTGCATGGACGCGCATGCTTGAGTCTCGAGCACGGCACAGCACAGTGACAGAGACCATATTCCTCTTCATGTATCTATGATTACAGAGATGACATGTGATCCACCACAGCACTCTCTTTTCCTTTCTCCTCTTTGTTCTCAGCATGCCGTCTTTAAATGTGTACGCTTTCCTTCAGCGTACAT